>VZTO01021041.1:144838-167390 GCA_013400615.1 Syrrhaptes paradoxus
CAAGCTAGAAGCCGGACTGTCTCTTCCCCCTCCCTTTGTCTATGGGGAGAAGAGAGACCGAATGTATTTGTCCTTGAAGGTATCCTAGCAATAACTATAAACATTCTCGTCGGTATCAGCTTTTCTCCTGAGCAGGAATTCAAAACATAGCTTCTTGCTAGCTATTTAGGAAGAGAAGGGAGAAAAGGAAAAAAAAAAAAAATTAGCTCCCCTCTGCTTAACCCACTACAAGGTTTTATTCCTAAATTTTCCTCTTCTGCATTTTATTGCAACTTGTTTAAAAAAATTTAGGTCTCTCCTGGTGACATAATGCTCTCTGTTAAGACATAATCAGACAGAAGAGAAGGAACATTGTATTTGCGGGAGAAAACTGAAATGGTAGGAAATAAAAAGAAGCCAAACAAGCAAGACTAGGAGAAAGTAAGAGGAAAATCTATGAAGTGAAATACTGCAGAAAATAATCTTTTTTTTCCTAGCTTCTGCACAATTTACTCATATTGAAAATGCCTACTTATAAAAGTAACATTTTTGAGTCTAATGGAATGGTAGAATGAATGAGAGTTACTCATTTTAGCCACCATCTGTGTTTGGTGAGGCAACTCCAGGAAGTACACATGGGTTGCTCTAAATAAGAATAGCTGCATTGTTTTGAAAAACTTGAAAGACTTGGTGGACAAAAATCAGCAGAACATCACCAGTGATGAATTTTAACAGTGCTTTGCAATTCTGGACCACCAAAAGCCAAAGCAGTTTAGAAGAATTCCTCTAATATCCAAGTATACAAATGTAATTTATAAAATCTACCGAAGTGGTACCACATAAAATCCATCTGAAATACAGAAGGGTGAGGAATCCCAAATGTTTTGCTGGCTTATGGTCAACTCATCCACCAGCAAGTATTTGCTTCACCACCTTTCCTGGGATTACAATGAGGCTGAACAACCTTTATTTCCCCAGGTTCTCCTCCTTGTACGTTCAGATAGCAGTTCTGTATTTTTCCTGGGCCACCTGCCCCTGTTCTCACCTCTTGTACACTTCCTTTTTGCATTTGCGCTTAGTCAAGAGCAGCTTGTTCATCCATGCAGGCTTCCTGCCACTCGTTTGACTTTCTGCTGTCAGGATGGACTTAAACTTTTAGGTAGAGATCCTTAAAAATCAAACAACTCTCCTGGACTCTTCCTTAGTACTACATCCAATGGGATCTTTCCAAGCTGATCCCTGAGAGACCTGAACAGGTCGAAGTCTGCTTTCATTAAGTCCAGGGTTGCAATTCTGCTATTTTGCTCTAATTCTACTGTTATTGCCCTAATCCTACTGCATGGTCACTGCAGCCAAGTTCTTCCTCATTTGTCAGCTTCTTGATCACCTTTGCAAGGAAGTTATCATCAATGTGCTCAGGAAATATGTCATCATGAGGGTAACAACATTTGTCCTTTAAAGACACTGGGTCATACTATGGTCTATCCAAATACATCTAGGCAAGCTCTGAGATGGAAAACAGTGCTCTGAATGTCTTCCTCTTATCACCAGCTATGCTACTACTACTACTTTCTGGACAGTGAGACTTGGGAAGCACATAGATTAAGCAGAGCAAACCAGATAATCAACACAAGGAAAACAGAAAATACATCATTTGCTAGGAGTAAAAGACTGTAGGTTGTTTCCCTTGGAAGCCAGGAGGAGAGGAATGAAAGCAGCTGGGTCTTTGGTTATGGTTCTCTCCTGAAGCTCCTCTCAGCATGGCACAGCTGTGTGCTATGCTATGCACAGGGTGGTGCTGGTAGAGACAATCTGTCCACTACTATTTTAATTTAATCCTAAACAGTGGTATGTTCCAGCATATTGTCACTATTAATGTGTAGCAATGTTGTCTATATTTGTTATGCCATTTAAGTTAATTGTCTACATACTTTTCCTGTAAATTACTTCCCTAAACAGTCTGTGCTGCAGCATTCCACGTTGCAGTCAGGATCAATGCTGGCAAGAATCTCTGTTGGGAATGATGGAGAATCTAGACACAGATACCAGATGAATGCTTATGAAATCAATGACAAGGGTGGCAGGGGAGCTTTTGGATGTACTCTTTATCACTAAGAATTTCCAGCATACCTGTAAGTGTAGCCTATGACCAGTGTCAGGGACTAAAGTTTCACGCCAAAGATTAAAGTTTCTGAAGTCCGGCAGAGAAGAGAGTATAATTGAGAGTTATCAAGGAAATCATAAGGCATGTTGTATAAAATTGGTAGAGTCAGTACTTGAGCCTTGCTGAATTGTCATGTGCATACAAATGAACAAAGAATAAATCTTCCCAGCCACTGCACCAGGATTAGAGGCTGTTAAGAGTTCATTGCTCCTAAAAGCATTTGTATGTTTCTTTAATCACCACAATATACTATAAAAGCAAAGCGAGGCATGAGCTGTGGACTTATACTGATTTCTTTAAGTAATGTAACATTAAACAATAAAGAATGTAATGTTCTTTCTAGATACTGTAATATTTGTCTGTATGACACCTTAGGTTGACTAGGCACCACAGGGAAGTATATTACTCAAAATCCTAAACTGGAACTAATCATGGCCTTCAGGAATTACAAGATTACAATTATTCCTTGAAGAAGACAGTATATATGGCAAGAAGCTCAGGTATCTTTTGTGAGTAAGAGTGTTAAAATAATTTATGCACAAGTAAATCTCCTCTGCTTTAAAAACTGTTAAGAAAAAGATATATTCAGGAATTTTACAAATACTAGTTTAATACTGTAAGACTTGTCAAGGACTTTTTCCTTCTGGCTACGATGGTGGAGCAACAGCTGTAAGAGTTCTTGCTTTCTGACAGCATTTGTGTAGTTTACCAGTTAATTTTGCAATTGTATTTTCCAATAGATTTGTTGCAGGCATTTTTAATGGTATAAAACATTCATTCGTAGTCCTGATTGGTTTTATAATATCAGACCTTTAAAATAGCCCTGCTTTATTATTTAGTATTATTTATATAGCAATATAGATATGTGTAGCACTCTCCAGGCATAAGAATACTACTAAAATGTAGCAATAATTTTCAGGCACCACTTCAGGACCTCAATATAGGAAGTTCTGGACATCAGGTCAATTATATTTTGAATTTCCACTTCCTTTTACTGAAGTAGTATTAGCTAAAGGAGAGGTGGACCTGCTCTAGTGCTGAAGGATACTGCAGAGGAAGCAAGGGTCAATTTTCATTTATAGAGTGGAAGATGATAGTTCTTGACAGGTACCGTCAATTTCAGCTTTTTGCAATCAAATAGGAAGTGCGTGCAGCATTTTACATCTCCTAAATAGATTACTCAACATAGACACACGCACATGTCAAAGCTAATGACGGTCTTTCTGCTGAGCCTGACAAATTCCAGTCCTAAATCTAAACAAGAATAAATCTTGGCCAAATGTTGACATTTCACCCTCCTTCTGGGGCTACCTTTCCGGGGGGCAGGGAAATTTCTTTGGCATCATGAGCTATAACAATTACTGCTATCAACCCTGCAAAATGCACTGTCCTCACAACAGAGCAATGTTGCTCCTAACAAAACATTTTTTGTGAAGTGCACAAAACTAAAAGCAATACTACAGCATTCATTCATATTCGTGTTTTGTGGGTTTGATCTACAGTGAGCTGAGATATTTTGTTTGCCATAAGCATGCTTCAGATCGAGTATTTTAAAAGTTGAGCTGAATATTACTGTTGTCCTGTTTAAAGTTTTCCACTCACAACTAATTGTACATCCAGTACTCAGACAGAAAAACCTTAGTAAAGTAAAATGCATCTTTAAAAATTCAATTTTCAATTTGCCATCATGGTATAAAAACACTATATGCAGTGCTAATTATAGATATGCTTCTGGGTATGTTTGCCATCCCTTGTCATTGTCCTGAAATACAGGGAGATGTTCCCAATGATCAATTACATATATATGCTCTGTAGTGTATTGAGCTGTGTGTCTTACCTACTTAGCCAAAATATCCAGGAAAAAACTATGTACGTGAACCCTTGAGCATCATACTCAGCTGTAGGACCAAGTACTTTATCTGCCGGCAAAGGCAAAGGCAGTTCTCCAGCAGTCAAGGCTTTCTGATACCATTTTCTGGCTCCTGGGAAAAATGGAGTGTGGGCTTAGGAAATCTAGCCTGTCCTGGCTGTCTTTCTCAAAAGTCTCATGCAGTTTGATGCTTTTCTACAGGCTTCAGGCTTCTAGTCTTGTTGGATTAAATGAAAATCTTAGCTTTTAATGAAAGCCATCTGTGGTTGTGGAAAAAGCTTAAAAGTGCAAAACCTTAAAATCCATAAACCAACAGTGAAATAATGAAGAATGAACAGGTATTTTCAGGGAAGGAAAGGTAGGGGACATTACATTGTTATAAATACTTTTTTTTTTTTCATAGAAGAGCGATTTATCCCATCAGATATTCCCAAAGAAAGGATGAGGTGGCTGACCAGGATTCTAATTATTTTTTCTATTGGAAAAGTATCGCTGATATCTCTCATTCTTGGTATAGTTCATGGTGCTGCTGAGTTGAAAATGAAGGCTCAATAGAGAATGTTCCTCTGCAGAAGTTACTCTGTTTTATTATTGTAATTTCATTAAAAAAAACATGAGGGAGGCAATATGGTGATTCTTAATATTTTACATGTCCACTGAAGGATTTTCTTAGAGCAAAAGAAAGATCATTTTCTACTGAGAACTTTCTTCCCATTAAAAAAAAAAATAAATGGTAATAGCTGGAGGCCACAGAGCTTTTCAGACAAAAAAACCCCTTTATTTTGATAGATGGATTTTCTCACTCCTTTTCCTGTTTTCTCGCCTGTCCCAGTGGTGGGGAGAGAGGGAGCCACCAGTTGTGTGGGTGCCCTGTCAGCAAGGGCCAATGCACCACAGCATCGGACCCAGTTAAGGATGTAAGACGACTATAAACATAAACCTCCAGATAGAATAGGCAGCCAATATTTGGTGTGTCTAGAAAAATATAAGTACTGAGTTAAAATTCTTCTGGAGGATTTGGAAAGGGTTGAGATTTGGTGGGGGTTTGCATGTTTCAGGACACTGAATACATTGGCATTCTGGTACTTGGGAAGCACAGACTCTTTAGCATCTATTTAACATACACAATGTTAAATATAATAGGGCCAGAAACTGAGCCTTTGTCCTAAATCCATCTGACACAGACTTGGTCATATATATGCTGCCTAAGACTGGCCTCCACTAGGCCAGGAGGAGCCTAAGTGGCTAGAAGGAGTCTAGTGGAGGCGATACACATGTCCTTACTACAGAGCACTTAAGTGTCCTGAGAGCTCTAGGTGGTACTGCTGTGACCCTAAAACTTAATTAGTATTTTGGAGTATATTTCAGCTCAATGTGTCTGAAGCAATAGGAGTAATGTGTTGCAGCTCATCAAAGGTTGTGTTTTAGTCTCATGAAACTGAAGGGCTAACTAATGATGTACTGTGGAGTACGACACAGAGGTACATTGGATTTGTTTGAGATGTGGACATTTTGGGACAGTGTTGGAAAGATGTTTAAGGTGGAGGAAGCTAAACCTGGTGCAGACTTTCTGGGAGTTATGTCTGGCATGACCATCCTCAGAGCCAGACTTGGACGTTGTCCTAGAGGGAGATAGTTTGGATTATCCAAAACATAGCTAAAAAATCAGCTAGCATTGAAGTGGCGCGGTTGAACTTCTAGAGCTTACATTAATTTTACATCCCTCTTTTTTTAGCAATATAAACTACTTAGATTCATAGAATCATAGAATAGTTAGGGGTGGAAAGGACCTTAAAGATCATCAAGTTCCAACCCCCCTGCCATGGGCAGGGACACATCCCCCTAGACCAGGTTGCTCAAAGCCTCATCCAGTCTGGCCTTGAACACCTCCAGGGATAGGGCATCCACAGCTTCTCTGAGCAACCTGTTCCAGTTTCTCACCACTCTCACAGTGAAAAATTTCTTCCTGATATTTAATCTAAATCTGCCCTCTTTCAGTTTATAACTGTTACCCCTTGTCCTGTCACTACACTCCCTGATAAAGAGTGCTGCCCCATCCCTCCTGTAACCCCCCTTTGAGTACTGGAAGGCTGCTAGAAGGTCTCCCCAGAGCTTTCTCTTCTCCAGGCTGAACAGCCCCAACTCTCTCATCCTGTCCTCATATGGGAGGTGCTCCAGACCTCTGATCATCTCCATGGCCCTCCTCTGGACTCTCTCCAACAGGTCTTTTTTATGTTGGGGGCCCCACATCTGAACACAGTACTCCAGGTGGGGTCTCAAGAGAGCAGAGCAGAGGGGGAGAATCACCTCCCTTGACCTGCTGGTCATGCTTCTTTTGATGCAGCCAAGGACATGGTTTGCTTTCTGGGCTACAGGTGCACACTGTCAGCTTATATTGAGCTTCTCATCAACCAATACCCGCAAGGCCTTCTCCTCAAGGGCTGCTCTCTATCCATTCTCCGCCCAGCCTGTATTTGTGCTTGGGATTGCCTCGACCCATGTGCAGGGCCTTGCACTTGGCCTTGTTTGATTTCATGAGATTTTACACTTGCTGTTTGCAGCCCAAACTTTCTAAATTTCAACAGGAAACAGTACTGAATTTTACATAACTGTGGGATTGAAGATACAGCAGCAATGGCCACATTAATTATAATCAATTTTCATAATTAAATTTGGGTTATTAAGACATCAATCTGCATGGGTTAAGAATCCAGATGTTGAAGCTGGATTCTTACCAAACAGAGTGCCTATAGACACAGCTGTTATCCTACAAATCTTTGCAGACCTCAGACATGATTTTCTTATAATTGTACTGCCTCTAGTCTCTCTGCATCGCATGTATCTACCCCGCAGTCCTACATAAGGGACTAGGCTTGATGCTTACTTCCCTTTGCGAGCACCTTGTACTATATTTATATATAGAAAATATATATATTTGTGAAGAGGAAGGTAAACCTGGGTTAGGAGAACTTCTCCAGGGCCTGCCTTTAGCTCTGCCAGGCAGTTCAGATGAAGCAGGACAGCAAGCCTTAGTTTCTGGTAAGTGCCTGATCACTATCCAGGACAAAACGTCTGTGTTCCCTGCAGAGGCCAGAGGTAAAGAATAAACCTACAGATCTAGTGTGCCCTGGCAGCCAGGGGGGCAAACTGCATCCTGGGGTTCATCAAACACAGCATAACCAGCCGGGCACGAGAGGTGATTATCCTGTATTGAGGGTTGGTGCGGCTTCTCCTTGTGAGTACTGTGTGCAGTTCTGGGCCCCACAATTTAAGAAGGATGTGAAGGTCCTTGAATGCATCCCGAGGAGGGCAACAAAGCTGGTGAAAGAGTTGGAAGGAATGTCCTCTGAGGTGCAGCTAGGGACTTCAAGCTTGTCCTTGAAAAGGAACCTGAGGGGTGACCTCATTGCTCCCTACAGCTTCCTGAGGAGGGGAGGTGGAGAGGGAGGTGCTGATCTCTTCTCCCTGGTATCCAGTGTCAGGGTGTGTGGGAGTGTCTCAAATCTGTGCCAGGGAAGGTTTAGACTGGACATTAGGAAGCATTTCTTTGCAAAGAGAGTGATCAGCCACTGGAACAGTCTTCCTAAAGACATAGGTGATGCCCCAAGCCTGTCAGTGTTTAAGAGGCATTTGGATGATACCCTTATGACATGCTTTAACATGGTCAGCCCTGAATTGTTCAGGCAGTTGGACTAGATGATCATTGTAGGCCTCTTCCAACTTAAATATTCTATTCTACTTCTCCCCTTCCCTTTAGACACATTGAGCTGAAATCATATCATAGAATGGCCTGGGTTGAAAAGGACCTTAAAGATCATCTAGTTTCAACCCCCCTGCTGTGGGCAGGGTTGCCAACCACTAGAGCAGCCTGCCCAGGGCCCCATCCAGCCTGGCCTTGAATGCCTCCAGGGATGGGGCATCCACAACTCCTCTGGGCAACCTGTTCCAGTGCCTCACCACCCTCTGCATGAAAAATTTACACATANTTCCTGTGCTGGGGGCCCCAGGCCTGGACACAGTACTCCAGATGGGGCCTCACGAGAGCTGAGTAGAGGGGCACAATCACCTCCCTCTCCCTGCTGGCCACCCCTTTCTTAATGCAGCCCAGGACATAGTTGCTTTCCGGGCTGCAAGCACACACTGCTGGCTCATGTCCAGCTTCTCGTCCACCAGGACCCCCAAGTTCTTCTCCACAGGGCTGCTCTCAAGGAGTTCTTCTCCCAGTCTATACAAGCACCTGGGATTGCCCTGGCCCAAGTGCAACACCTTGCTCTTGGCCTTGTTGAACCTCATTAGGTTCTCCTGGGCCCACTCTTCCAGCCTGTCCAGGTCCCTCTGGATAGCATCCTTTCCCACTGTTGCATCGACTGCACCACTCAGCTTGGTGTCCCAATATCCCCCAATGCTTTAGGATTTATCTGAGAGTTAGTTATTAGTTTCATCTTCCTCCTTACACTCCTGAAAAATAGAAACCAGCAAACCCCCTAGACTTATTCCCCTCTCTCATAAGTAAATTTGAAGCTCTGGGGGAAAAAATTGTCAGAAATACGGCTTTCAGCCAGACCTCGCCATGCTTCTGCTGAAGCAGTCTATTCCAAGACTGCAGAAAGTATTGTTTACTGATTTATTAGTATAGATCAGCTGGCTGTCACCCCATGGCTCCAGTCTGCCTGGGCGCTGTGGCTGAGATGACCAAACTGACCTTAAGCTGGAGGATGAGTCAGAAAGCAGGCATGGATTTGTGTGGTTTATAGCTGAGAGTCCAGGCAGGGGCGGGTCTTACAGGGAATTGAAACCAACTTGTACAAACTGAAAGTTTTGAGTCTTTCCCTAGCCTTAGCTGCAATACTCCTTCCTGACAAGGCAAGGTACTCCTGAAGCAATGTCTGGGATTGGAGGATGGAGGGAAGGCAGTAGGTATAGGATCGCAGATACCTCCAGTACCCCATTTTCTTCTCGAGGTTACCTCTGGGATGGCAATAATAAAGCAGAGGAAGCTGAAAACCCTCAGAAGCTGACCACACTTGTAGAGGAGCGAAGTGGCCAAGCATCAGCCTACCAACAACAGCAAGAACAGCAGTAAGTAACAAGGAGCCTGACTGAGATGGTGTTATGTGCATCAGGTCCCTGTTCTCCACCTTGCTTGAAGTGTGCACTTTCAGTGGCAGAATATAGAGAGCCTGTAAATGGGACTTCGCACACAAAGAGTTTGTCCTCCTTCTCTCAGAGCCACCTGCAGTCAGCCTGAAGCCTACTTACAAATGATGCTTCCTGCATGGGACCTGAACTGTTCTGGCAGGTTTTGTGTTGGCATGGCTTACACCTCATGAAATAGCAGTGGCTGGTTCTGTACATTTGGTGTTGCCATATGTGGTGTCAGTTTCTTGGCATCTTTTTTTCAAAGTGAAATTTCAAATCTGGTGCTAGCTCTGTGTTTTCTGTCTCCTAATATTTCATTCTGGAAAGTCTAAAAATACTTCCTTTGGCTTAAGACACGGATATAGGCTATATTCCAGCACTAATCTGAAGACAGTCCAGGACACAGAAAAGCTTCCAACAACTTCGTGCTGACAAAAGTAAAGCCAGAGCTTCAGCTCTCAGTTTTATTTTAGGTTTCACTGAGGTCTCTACTCAATCCATCTCTGTTTTTTCCGGTGACAATTCTTAGATAGCTGGTATAAACTCTAACTTGCAGATACAATACAGAATAGAAACTGAGAGTAGTGTGTGTGTATTTTATGCACGTGCTTAATATATATATGCTTAGCTGACCAAAGTGACTTGTTTACAGTCTTTTTCTCCAAGTGTGCTTTTTCTGAGCTGCTAGTGCATGTAATGCTATTATTATTATGTGCTGAGTTTGCTTAGCTTGCCTTTTTTCCCCCCACCTTTCAAAGTGCAGCTGAGGGAAACTGAAGGCTGTTTCAGTTTCCTTTCCCTTCTTTCTGGATGAAGAAGGTGGAGCCGAACTGTGAGAGGTGGCAGGCTGCTGATCACAAGCAGCAATCAGCAGTTTTCCATTGTAACCCATAATTGCTTGCCTACTAGGTATTAATGATACAGGGACTATTAAGAGCTGGGTAGCTTTGAAGTCTGTCAGCGCTTTAAAGACTGACTTTCAGGAGAACAACCATTCCTGAGTTACAGTCTATATTTATTTTCTTCCACTTGCAACCATGAAAGACCCTCTGTCTTGCCTGTCCTCACCCTGGCATACATCCACAGTACAGTGAGAGCATCCCTAGTTAGCTTACATACTTGTGCTATGTGCATTTTTTTTGGGGGGGGGGGGGGGCGTAGGAATAGTGGGAGTTTTCCCATTGGTATAACTGTTTTTGCTCGGATTTAGTCTGGGTTACAAAACCCCTTGGTTATAGGTTAGGTAAATACTTAATCAGGTAGTTGACCTGAGCTCCCTGCAGAATTTAAGGTAGAGCAAGTATATTCACACAGTTTTTCACCAGATGATGGGATCCCCCTTAAAGCTAGGTAAGCTTTTGGGAAAGAATAATTTAAAGGCCTGTTCCTTTTTTCATCTTTGTATGATGCTTGCAGAGAGAAAGCTTTTGTGCATCTACTGCAAGGACTGTGCACTTAATATTTTTTTGCTATGTGATAGGGAAGATTCTCTCTTTGTCTTCACAAAGCTGTAACAAAGAATTCATTCCTAGGCCTGTAGCACGCAAATTAAAGTCTGCATTAGTATGTAGTTAGTGAGGAGGAGGGATGTGAGAAAGGCAGGCTCAAACATAAACCATGTAAATTGAATGGGAAACAAATACTCAAAAGAAATGAACAAGGCTGAGGTTTGCTCCCTTCCCTTGAGGAGGGGTATACTAGCCATCAGTTTGAAGGAGATGAAACCACTTAAGCTGTGTTTTTCTTAATTAGCCCAGATTAAAGTGGTAGAAGGTCTCTGAAATGCTGAAGCAGAAAAGGGGAGGTCTATTCTTAAAACAAAAAATAACTGTTACATTCATTGTTATATCTTTCTTCTGTTATTCCAAGTTATGTTTCAAGAAAGATCTCAGACTAAAATACCATTTCAGCAATGATAAAGCTGACTTGGCCTTTTAACCATCAATCCTTTTGAACACAATCCTTAAAACTGAAATACTGGGACACTCACGGAATAGCCCAGGTTTTCAGGCTCTAGGATAAGCAGGGTTGAACAGAGCAGTTTGAGAGCTAAAGTCACAGACATCCAGTAGAAGAAAAAATGCACAGCCTAGCATTAACCTAGAAGGCTTTCTGGAATATGCATAGCAGAAGGAACATGAGAGGCTCAGGTAGGATACCTCTGTGCCAAGGAGTGGCTCTATTCCAGCTTGTGCGCTGCTTGCTATTTTCTGGAGACAGCCAGGACATGGTTTTGCTGCCAGCAAAGCAGGAGTCAGCTTCTCTGTTGAAGCCTCTGAGTACGTGTGCAAGTTGTTTCCATGCAAACTCTCCATCTTAGGCTGTGCTTCAGAGCAGTTGGGAGTGGGAAAACACCTTAGCAGCATCTTGGGGTGAGATCAGATGACCTTTCATGTAGAGTGGACACATGAAATATGTGTAGGACATGGCATGTAGTAGTCTCATCTAGTCTAGTTAATATTCAAACTTGACTATTAAAAAGTACAGGGTGGGCAACTGGTATTAGACTGTAATTTTTTTGCTGCTGTGGAAAAGCCCTTAAACATTATGTTGAGGCTGAGAAATGATAATAAAATGGTCCTAATTAAGTTAAGAAAAATACTTGTTCAAATGCAAAATTGAAATTAAACTTTGCAGATCCCCCTCCAGTTATATATAGGATGTGGTTTCAGACCATGAAGAAAAAAATCACCACGATGACAAGTGCTTGAAACTGCTTATAATAATAAGCTAGCATTTAAGTTACTCCACTTTGTCTGGTAAATGCCATGAAATTAACTTGTAGAAAGTGAATTCCCAAATTGCCCCTGTTCACGTCTATTCAGAAACAAAAGTCTGTACAGAAGAAAAGGTGGAGGAAAATGGGGAAATTAAAGCCTGAAGTGTAGCTAGTGCCTGAAAAAGAAAATGCTGGCCCCAATCAGCAGTCTGTCCTTGGTGCCTTTAAAGCTGGCAAGAATAATATTGGTTCTTGTAAAATCCATTAAAAATCAAATTCAAAATAATAAAATCTGAAGCTATATTGTCGCACAGCTGGTAGCAGTCCCTCATCGTTTTATGTGAAAAGAGAACAGAGTTTCTAGAATGCTTGACTCGCAAATTGTATTCTTTGACTGCAGGAGCCAAATCCATCAGGGCTTTCATTCCTTCCTTTCCCAATATTCATCCTGAATTTAAAAAAGATAGAATATCCACAGTGCTGTAAGACCTCTCAGTCTTTTGCTGATGAAGTATACTTAGCAGGACTGAAAATTTCATTTTCTTTCGCAATCTGAAATTTTTTTTAAAAAACACTGAATTAGTCTATTAAACTGGAGATGGATACTTAACAAAATGTGTGCTTTGCCCACTGCCCTGCCGTTTGTGGGAGGGCCAGAAGGGTAATTTGAATTATGGACCATTTGTTTAGAATTGAGCTCTGCATTTGCTGCACAGGAGAAATCTCCCAACTTTCTGTCTTTCAGGCTGATGGACTAATCTTTACAGCCCAGCAGGGCAATTCAGAGATGCCCAGCTTCAATGTGGTCTGTAGCTAGCCAAATGTTTTGTGGCTGAGTCTGTGTAAAGGATAACTGTGCATCACGATTTCTGTTGGTCTGGATGATGAGGGTTGCTGTGTTCCTCATAATGTGTGTGCAGGCGGGGGGTAAGGAAGTCCTTTTAACTACTGCATCAGAAGGCTTTATTGGAAGAGCTTAGTTCGCACAAGCCCTGACGTGTTCCTCTGATGCATAGCTTGATGGGGGCCTGTGGCGAGACAATGAATAAGGAACATATGGGAGGATACTCTGTTTGGGCTGGGACAATAAAAGGACAACAAATACTGTGGTGCAGAGGCAAAGGAGGAGGAAATCTACTGTTGAAGGGGAAGTGGGGGAAGCAGAGATGAACACGCCACTAACTTTGGTCTTAATCTTCATGTCAAACAGCATCTGACCTGCTCAGATCTCAAGCACACTGGCAAGCCTGACTCACAGCACATGGCTGCCTCTGCAGGGGGTAGCTGGGCTCGGTGCTGGTGTTGCCAAGTCCAGTGCCTGGCCTGTTCGTGGATAGATGCTCTGTACTCCTCACGGCTAGTGACTACCAGGTGCTCCAGCTGGCTCTGGTGCGCTCACTGTGCTGGCTGAAGCATCTGCTGTTCTTTCCACTTTGCAGTTGCATGCTGAGCCCAAACCAAGCTGCTGCGTCTGAGCCCCATCTTAACTCCTGGAAATTCAGTTCCAAGTTTCAGTTTTACTCTTTGGACCAAGTTTTAATTTTAGGAATTTCTCTACAAGCTTCCTGCTCGTGGTCAAGGCAATCCCAAGCACAAATACTGTCTGGGTGGAGAATGGGTAGAGAGCAGCTCTGAGGAGAAGAACTTGGGGGTATTGGTGGATGAGAAGCTCAACATGAGCCGGCAGTGTGCGCTTGCAGCCCAGAAAGCCAGTTGTGTGCTGGGCTGCATCAAGAGAAGCATTAGAAGCAGGTCAAAGGTGATTCTCCCCCTCTGCTCTGCTTTCTCGTGAGACTCCACCTGGAGTACTGTGTTCAGATGTGGGGCCCCCAACATAAAAAAGACCTGGACCTGTTGGAGAGAGTCCAGAGGAGAGCCACGGAGATGATCAGAGGGCTGGAGCACCTCCCATACGAGGACAGGATGAGAGAGTTGGGGTTGTTCAGCCTGGAGAAGAGAAAGCTCTGGGGAGACCTTCTAGCAGCCTTCCAGTACTCAAAGGGGGCCTACAGGAGGGATGGGGAGGCACTCTTTTATCAGGGAGTGTAGTGACAGGACAAGGGGTAACAGTTATAAACTGAAAGAGGGCAGATTTAGATTAAATATCAGGAAGAAATTTTTCACTGTGAGAGTGGTGAGAAACTGGAACAGGTTGCCCAGGGAAGCTGTGGATGCCCCATCCCTGGAGGTGTTCAAGGCCAGATTGGATGAGGCTTTGAGCAACCTGGTCTAGGGGGATGTGTCCCTGCCCATGGCAGGGGGGTTGGAATTTGATGATCTTTAAGGTCCTTTCCACCCCTAACTATTCTATGATACTGAGCACCGGAGAGTTGAGATTTGGGTGCCAACAGCATAACTGCAGGTCTGTTGCTTTCATGCTTGTTTCTGGCGTGTACCTTCTCCTGGGCCTCTCTCTGCTGCTGTTTTCCTTCTCCCTCTTTCGTCCTGCAAGTTCACTTCTGCAGGATTCAACTCATTGTTTTATCTTGAGTCCTCACTATGGCAAAAATTGTGGCCATTTAATGAAAGCTTTATCTAACCAGAGGGACCAGATTCAGAAGTAAGTTACCCTGGCTTAATAAGCTTACAGACATCACCTGAACTGTGGTAATTAAGTGCACTCCTAGCCTGTGGCAAACACAGGGCAAAATCCATGAACATAGACTTTTGATAATAAACATTTTCTGCTAAAGCAGTTTATTTTCTGCCTCTTGTGTTAAGAGCATACAAGCAGCTAGGATAAATCAGAGAGTGTATAATGTCAGGCCCCACAGTAATTCACTTTTTGTCTCTGAGATGTAAACTGGTAAGATGCTGCCACTGATAAAGATGGAAAGCCAGAGCCCCAAGCCTGCACACAAGGTTTGTACACCCTCCCAGAGCTCTGCTTACAGCACCACCAGGGCACAGATCATATTGCTCAACTGAAGTCTAGAACTGTGGCAGTTGATTATTGCTAGCATCAGGCCATGTGCGCATTGTGAAATAGGGATTCCTACAGGACACTTGTTGTCTGCATGCTGGGATTTGGCATCTTGTAGCCCACTGAATTTGGCAGCTTCTGTGGTGCTTATCAGCATACAGTTCCTCCATCAGGAATGGGAGCCTTGGTGAAAATAATGTTTTGTGGTGGCATTGACTTCTCTTAAACAATTCCTGATAATTCATAGAATCATAGAATGGTTTGTGTTGGAAGGGAACCTAAAGATCATTTATTTCTGAGCCTCCTGCCATGGGCAGGGACACCTTCCACTAGACCAGGTTGCTCAAACCTCATCCAGCCTGGCCTTGAACACCTCCAGGGGTGGGGCATCCTCAATTTCTCTGGGCAGCCTCTTCCAGTGTGTCACCACCCTCACAGTAAAAAGTTTATTCCCAATATCTAATCTAAATTTACCCTCTTTCAGCTTAAAACTGTTACCCTGTTACCCCTCATCATATCACTACACTCCTCAATTGCCTCCCCAGTTGAATGCAAAGTTTAGTTTAGCGTATCTTTGAAGGAGATTAAACTATTGTCTTTGGCAGTTTGCTCTCTTTTCTCTTTTAAATTCAGTCTTAATGTATTATTTAATGCAGTATCCAGGTTGGATGAGGCTCTGAGCAATCTGGTCTAGTGGAAGGTGTCCCTGCCCATGGCAGGAGGGTTGGAACTAGATGATCTTTAAGGTCACTTCCAACTCTAATGATTCTATGATTCTGTGATTCTGTGATTTCACCTATATCTTCCCTTGAATCCTTCCTCCAGACTGAACCTGCCCAGATCTTTTTCTTAATCTTTAGTTATTTGTGTTGCTCTCCAATTGCACTCTTCTTGGGTTCTGTCTCTTATAGAGAGCACATTGTTCAGCAAAGCGAAATATTTAGCTTTCAGCTTTGTAGCATTCATGTACCAATGCACCCACAGTATAAAACTCAGTGGAAATGGAAATAGTTTATAACAGCCATTACTTTTGTAACTCTTTAAACTATTTCACACTTCATTTGGAAAGCTCCCCAGTGGTAGATGGCTGGAGCGGGCTTGAGGAAAAACTGAACAGTGCAAAAAACATTATTGGTGAATGGCTGTTCTTATGTGTTTTTTTCAATTTTAGAAATAAACTATTTATACAAACCTGAAAGAAAATGTAACAAAGGTTTCTATGGTCTGTACCCTGAAAGCATTGAAGAGGTGTCATTGAGTTAGATGAGTAGAGTTACATGCAAGATTCAGAATTTAAGATTGTAGACGTGGTGTTCTCTGTTGCTGATCACTCAAACTGTAAACTGTCTTTACAGATTTTCTATGACTGTATTACATGTATCTCCTGATTGAAATGTTTCTATATCTATCTATTTATATGTAATTATAGAGGTGTTTATCTTCCCACTACTGTGGTATTTGATGTCTGTCTTTTTAAAAAATCATATGAGCTTTTTGTTTTTACTTCAATAGATACATTATCTTACTGGGTTATATCTTTCTTGCTCTCATTACTATCTGTTCAGTCTGTGTAATTAGTCAATACATTGCCATCTTCTGTGGAGAAAATAAACCAAGGAAGGTCTCATCAAGATTAATATGATCTATAAAGGCAGAAGATGATTTGTTTCTCTTTTTCAAAGAGCTATATCCTGGGTAAGATGTTCTCCCCTCCTACCCCAGTCACTTCTGTATTTTTATTTATAAAACAACCCAACATCAAAAATAGGCTTAAGTCATATAGCAATAAGAATCATTATTAGGGAACCTGAAAAGTTAAATTATTTATCACCTTTTCTGGTTCTGGATTTTGAAGTACTTCATATATTAGTATAAAGTACAAAAAGTCTGCACATCCCTGATAGCTTCAAATCTTTACATTTTCCTTAACTGCTACACAGGTAAGTAGGATAATTTGCTCCAAACTTATGGCTACTGTGGCAACTCAGAAACTGACTGGAATATTAAAATGACAGACTATAGTGGGTTTTATAGGCTTTACTGGATCAGAGGTTTTGGCTGAACATAGACATGACATGCAAACTGGCTGAAAACACGAGGTGAAAGCTGGTGGGGGGGGTTTGCGTTAACGTTCTTTCCCTCAAAACAAATCTCAAGAAAATAAGGGACTCTAGGTGCGGATTTTAATTTTAGCGTTAGAACTGGCAGGGCAGGTGGAGTCTCTTAGGCAACAGCTCATCTTTGAAAAGCAAGGACCAGCTCATACCCTGACTTTCACCAACCCCACAAGAAGCTTACTGTGTGCTCGCTCTTCTATCCCCCTGATCCTGGTACCTAAAGCTACACTTGTACTTATCTATCTTTCCAGAGACCAAGGTGAACACTATAAAATTAGATAAATGCACTCCTGCTTTTTTGTTGTTTGTTTGTTAAGTTGGACTAAAACAAAGCATGTGATATAGGAACTAGGTAAAAGACAACCAACAGTTGGTATCCTGTTCTCCCTTTTCCTCTCCCACTGGCGACTTGACATCTTCATTTTATTTTAACTTTGTCTTTATTTCAATAACATGGAAATCAAATTGTCTTTTAAGTAAGGTCTATTTTAACCACAATGACTCTTACACTGCTCTTTGGAAAACAGAAGAGAACTTTCCCTGGTGTTAGGTGTAGTGTCACCTCTGCCCCTTCCTTAAACTGATTGACCTTTGCTGTACTTCATGTGCTGTCCTTCTGAGCTCTTAGATGATGACCATGGTTGGATGTCAAAAGAGTGGCTTCCACCTGGCCTCCTGGACTCTGAGCCTTCCAGCCAAAAAGCAGAAGCAGATAAAGGAAATGATTCATGGTACAAGGGCTAGATTTTATATCGGGATTTCTCATCCTGATCTCTGCAGAGACATCTCTATGCAGATACACAGAGGTCCATGCTTTCTTTTAAATTTTATTCATAATTTAAAAAAAACCAACCAACTAAACACTGTTTGAAGTCATCAAAGTACATCTGATGATAGAAAAACTCTTCTGCCCTCTAGTGCTGTGAAGCAGTGAGATGTCTGAGATGCACTGATTTTTTTGGGGGGGTTGGAAATATATAGCCTTGCAGCTTACAATTCCAGCCCTTTTTTTTTTTTCCACTGACAAAGGGAGGGGGGTGTAAAAAGTACTTAATAACCTCTGTGTATGAACTTGAGAGAAATATGAACTTAATATCTGAAATAACCAAGAAAAACAAAAAAAATTATTAAAACTGATAAACTGTGCAGCAGCTTGTCGTACCCATTTGGGGATAAGTTGTAAATGCTACTATTTGGTCAAATAAAGACAAATATGAAAAACCATGAGTGATGGGGAATGTTACACCATAAGAAAGATGTGTTGTCAAAACTTCTTTTAAGTAGCTCTTGCAGTTGTGCTGTGAATGCCGAAGGGGGATTGCTGCTCTTTTCGCTCCTGCCTTTGAGGGTTTGGGATTTGGTGGAGAGGTGAAGAACAGTCTCATGGGCACCAGAGTATGTTGGCAAGAAGGGAAAGAATCATATTAGATGGTGCCATTAAAGCTTGCAGCTCTATCTTTACTAGTTTAATCTCATAAATTAATCCACATCCTCCTAGAATAAGTCTTCAAAGAGAAAGAGGTAATTGGATATAAATACTTTCCTTCCCCAGACCCTGAATTACAGTGATACAGCAGCAGGCAGCTTTTTGCACTTTGATCTCTTTGCATGATTTTAATTCCCCTTTTAGCCTTAGTCTTGGGCCTCATTCTCTCATTACTTTTCTGCAGCCAGCTGTGCTCTCTCTGCTTCCTAGCTTGTCGTCTAGCCACCCCCTGTGGCCCTATCTTATTTTAAGAGGCTCAGCCATCGCCCCTCATTGCTCTTTGTTTTCTGCTCTTCTCCTTGGGCCTTTGCCACGATGAAGTCAAATGAAGTATTTGTGCCCATGTGTGCAGATAAAACCCTGCTGAATACTGCAAAGACATGTGAGCTTACTCCTATACACGGAGCCAACTGCTGCTCTGTGCTTTTCTGGTAGACCTGGGTCCCCGTGTTCATCTTCTGCTAAGCAGGAGCAGTATAAACTCAGACCCACACAATGCACTGTGTAGATTAAATCCTTTGTTTTCTCCAAGTGGAACTGACATGTTTTCATCACTCTTGATCACCTCAAGTCTCTAATGCACTCTGAACCCTGTCCTGCTTCTTTGCTGTCACATTAGATTGGTAGCTTCTTAAGACAGCAACTGCATTTTGAATTAAGTCTGGCAAAACTGGGCCTTTGTCCTGATTCAATGAGTCGAACCTTAGGCGTGACAGCAAGATAGATATGCCCAAGGAACTCCCAGTGCCTAGCACACACAAGGCTGACAAGGAAACCAAGGTTTGGGCTGAGAGCAAGTTACCTGGGTCCATCACAAACAGTATGATTTTGCACGCTTCTTGGACAACTCTTGGGCAGATTGCCTAAATCCATGAAGCGCTTGGTGCTCTCAAGATGTGGCGTGGGACTGCCAGCACCAGTGCTCTTCCCAGTAGACAATGGTCTTCCTCTGTGCTTGAGCAAGCTGTGGAAGTAGTTGTCTACTGCATGGAACATTTTGATTTAAGGAAGTGATTTGATCTGAAATGACTGAGACTTGAGGTCAGCAGTCTAAAGTGAGACTTGAATAAGAAAAGTGAAGGCTGTGCTAAAAGTTTCTGAAAATATTAACATGCAGCCAACTCCAAATAAAACAAGTATTTCTATTTACCAAAAATTCCTGAAGAGCTGAATCAAAATAAATACTGATTTTGATATGAAGATATTCGCTACAATAGCAGAAAACTGATCTTGCTGATGAGGGAACCCCCTTCTAGTCCTGGTTTTCTGTAGACAGGAAAAATAAGAGAGTGTTTTCTCTCATTTTAGTGTCAGACCATATGTCTTGATAACTCCAAATGAAACCAGAAGAAACCAGTTGCAACAAAGTAAGTAGAATTGTCTAATTGGTAGTACATTATTTCTACTTGAATAAATTTAGGGTTTTGTGTGCTTTCTCTCCCTTGCAGCTTTTATCTTTATTTTTACAATGTTTTTATATGTGCAGCTGTGACAGTAAAGTCAATGCTATAAGCATTCTCAATCATCCTGTAGGCTTTTCTTAGGACTGACTTTTCATCTGGCTAAAATTCATGCAAAGTAAGTCTTGTTTAGGAAAAGATTTTTTGCAATTTCGGTGCTAGAGATATTCTAGCTGGCTTCTACAAGGCTCATCTAGAATTAGCTCTATCCCACTTTTGCAGGATTGAATTCAGGTTGGAGAACTCAACTTTGAACACTCTCTGGGTAAGGGGGAGGAAGAAGAAAATATAAGTAAGAAATATTTTTGAAAGTGCTCTTGTGTAGACTAAAGCAACAGAACCACGGTCGGTTCTTGGATCTCCGTTTAAGGATTGTACGTGGATCTTTTAATGAAGATGGGAAAGATCTTTTTAGATAGAAAGTACCTTCACTTTTGCTCTGCTTTAGCTCTTTCTGGTGAAAGTAGCTAAGCAGGAACACCCTGAACCTCTACCAGAAATATTAAGCATGTGTTTAAAAGCTTTCATTGCCAAAAGTTACAACAAAAGAGCCATGAAATAAACTCTCTATGCAGAGGTGACCAAGCACTGTAGTCCTGCACTCCTGGCTCTTTATTTGTGAAAGATATGAAAGCTGAAGGAACATTAGGCAGCAGTCATTGTGTTTTGAGCCCTCAAGGAAACAGTGCAATAAAAACACTTCTTCTCAAACATCATGAGTTTGGCTGAAACGCTCCACCAGCGGGCTGGTGTAGGGTTCAGTTACCTTTGGTTGAGAGAAAGAAAATGGACTTCTGAACCAAACCATAATCTTCTGGAAGTAGGAATAAAAGCAGATGATCTTAGAGCTGACTCTGACACTTAACAGCAAAGGTGCTACTGGACTAATAAGGATGTTTTCACTTTGTGCCACCAGCATGCAAGGTCTGGAACATGCCAAGTACTTCTGCTTTGGAAACTGGCAGAAATAGGGCCTCACTGAATCCAGTCCCTACCTAAGTGCTTGTTCTAGAGGCGAAGTAACAAGCTAGTGTTGGTCTTGGGCCTCTTTAGAGAGTTGCCCAGGAACTGGCTTTGTCTTGTTAGAGGAGAGCTGGTGTTAGCATCTGATAACCATAGCCTGCCATTAGAAAATATGGCTCATATTTGTTTTAGTAGGAATTAAATTTCCTCTTAGAGCAACTGAGTTACTACTCTGAAACACAGCTCCTCTTTTCATAGGCTTTGTGGGCCTTGCTCTTGAGAGGAATTGTTAGTTTTTTAAATCTGTCAGTCCATTAGAGAGAGCAGTTTAATCAACCAGCCATCCTAGAGCTGGTGCCCTGGTTGTATTGGCTAGGCTTCCACCAACTGCACTGGGAGCTTGGTGCCTATCTCACTTGTGGACAACTATGTTGAAGTGTCTTAATTTGAAGCCGAGTCATGCATTCCTCCTGTTTTTATCTAGGAAGAATGTGATTGGGAGGGAAAATTATGTTTTCTTAATTTCTCTGCTAAGGAGCATTACACTACAAGCATTTCCCTACATGCAGCAATAACCTCTTAATTGTAACAATTTCTGCTTTACCTGCAGGATAAAGACTGTGGTATTTGCCTACAGCTTCCCAGGGGTTAAGAAGCAGTCTCTTAGCTGGCTTTTGTTTTGTTTTTGGGGTTGAGTCCTAGGGTTTGCTCACGATGCAGTGTCAAGTTAGGTAAAATGTTTGCCTTTCTAGTGATTCCAATGACTGTGTAACCTCCCAGGGCTTATCTGCATCCCTTGAGAACAAGTTTGTCTGTTCCTGGATGGGTCTTCAGGATAACATACAATTAGCAATACAACCTGCTTTTTAGTACTACCTCTAACTTCTTTGTATTTGGTGGTTTGTTTTGTTTTTTTTTTTGTACTTGCTCAGTTGCTAAGAAAGAGCTTGATGACCTGGAGCGGTGGAAGGAAGAGCACAGGCCAGGGCCAATTAAGCTGGTTCCACAGAGACTGGGTAAGACGTATATTATCAGCTATTATGAAATGCAAAATTTTATTTTCCAGGACATGAGACATGAGAAATTTTTTCACTTTTTCTCATATGCTTTAGTATCAAGAAGGGCTGACATGAGCCTAATGTATGTGCTCTGTGCTTTTTAATGGTCATGGCAATGAAGACATTTCTGAAACAAAACAGCATAGATTGTCGCTCAAGAAATCTGTTGAGATCACTGTAGAAAATCTATACTAACATTTGGGAAAAAGAGGTGGATTATCCCTCCTGTTGGTGACATTGTCTGTGGTTGATGCCTCTGAGGGGATGCACATTTGGCATTAGAGTGCAAGTGGACAGCACATGTCTGAGACCCTCCAGTTACCCATAAGAAAACTCTTCTGTGTTAGGGGCCAGTACGTGTGCTTTCCTGATGGCTGGCTACTGAAGAGGCTGAAGGGATCCCTGCAGCTTCAGATGATAAAAGTGCATGAGGCTAAATGTGCATGAGGCTCTGTATTACCAAATTTATAAAAATAACAACAGAGATAGGTAAATGAAAACTGAGATAAAAAGCTACAGGAACTTAGGTCATATTGAATTGAACTGAGGTGTTTGATAAGATAGCCAACTTTTTTTCTAGACAAGTGAGAGAAACTGTAGTGGATGTCTTCAATTGTAACCACTATAAAGCATTTAATTTAGTGCTATTTGGGAATTAGTTTAAAAAAAATAAA
>VZTO01021042.1:0-23864 GCA_013400615.1 Syrrhaptes paradoxus
GCCACAGTATGGTATCAATGATTATATTCCTCATCCTAATTTCAATAGATCTTGAAAAAAATCTGTCTAATTTGGTAACACTAAGATTCCTGGGTATTTTAAAATGTGCCCATTTGTATTTGCAGTGTAAATACTCACTGCCAAGAACAAATGGTTATCTTGTAGTTAGCGAAACGGGGGATCAGAAGGCTGCTGCTCCTATTTAAGCCATTTGGAATTTTGCCACCAGAACCACAGGACTGAGATTTCATGCTGGGCTCTAAATGAGAATGACCAACGCTGTGCCAGAGGGGAAGCCACGTATCCTTTTTTGTCATGAGGGGCTCAATTGCAAGAATAGGTAAAACCAAGACCATGCTGCAAAAGTCACACTGCCTCAAAGGTGAGATTTCCTGGAAAAAAAAGGTGTCTGACTCTGCATTTGCTACACAGCCACTTAACAGTGACGCTTATGACTGATTTTGGTGCAGATGCAAAAAAGGGCAGAGAAATGGATCTAATGCGTTTTTCCAAAAATACAGGACTTCTAAGCTCCCACTCAGATATGAGATGCCATGTTTCTGCTGACCATGCTTAACAAACGTGTTCTGTTTGCATTTGTCTGTGCCAAACCATGAACACTTTAAGCAATTCTAAACTATATCTTGATAATTATTTTTATTTTTCTCATTCATACTCAGACTTATGTATGATTTATAATATATCTACTGGGAAAGTTTCATAGGCAAGTAAGCTTTCCCTTATGAGGTTTTGTACATTACCATTTGGAGGTTTTTTTTTTTAGTTTTACTATGGTAATATTTCCTAAATCGATTTTCAATTTCATTANCCAGGAGAAGATGCTGAGTTGGACAGAGATTAAAAAAAAAGAAATTTCTAACAGAACTAGTAATTTATTGTGCTGAACCCAAGATAAAGAGGCCTGAGTTGCAACAATCTTTCAAGCTTTCTTTTTATCAGGATCCTGTAAAAAGCTCACGTTGAGACTCCCTGCAAACAGAAATGAAGGAGCAGTTTCACAGGTAGAAATGCAAGATCATCAGGCCCAGTTTACGTAACGCAATGAGCAAAAATGAGATGACAAAAATTAGAAGCATAATTTCCACTTCACTAAAGAATTTTTTTTCAGATATTTTCCACTTGTAGTCACCCTTATTATTTGTTGTCAGCTTCAACATACCAGGCATAAAGTATTCAAGTTTTTCTCTGTATATCTTTTTCACCTAGCTGTTAACTTTCATAGGTACAACAAATTGGCTACATTCTCATTCAGTTCTTTTCATTACACATTGAGTTTAAACAGAAGGTATCCAGATTACATGGATTAATTAGATGTTTTACTATTAAAAAAAAGCAGGAAGATGAGTTGCAGAGTATAATATAAAACACAGCAGGCTTTGACTTTCTGCCTGGAAGCTGTTTAAAAAAATAATAATATTTAAGAAGGAATTGAAGACTACACTGTATTCTATGCATAAATCAGAGATAATAAAGGCAAATATTTTCTTTTAGATTATGATGAACTCAGATTTATACAAAAAACTGGACTTGAGATGTTAATTTAGCTAAATATGAGCTCTAATCAGTCATTCCTCCTGCATCATCTTCCATGGCTATGCATAATAATAGCTGAGGTGTTCATACTGTAACGCAACCTTTCACTGTAAGCTAGGATGTTTTCTCCCCTTATCCTTGAATCCCCTTTGCACAGCCCTAAGCCCCATCACACATTTAGAAGGAACAGTTCAAAAACTAGACGGGGTATAATAAATTAATCTGGACTTAGTGGGTGGATAAAAGGTCCAGCAGGGGTTTGTTACAGACCCTGGGGACAAGAAGAGAGAGGAAAACGGAATATTGCACAATGACATTAGTACAGCAAACAGAGATAATTCTCTGTGTGCGCCTGTGTGCATGTGTCTGCGTGTGTCCACAGAGTGCTGGGGGAAGGGTGGCATCAATGTTCTCAGCCTTGAATCATCCTAATGTAATAACGATTGACTACTGCCAGCCTGCTTCCAGAGATCCAAGGAAGGAGTGTTTCTACATCTGTCCTTAAATTATCACACAAAACCAAATCACAGACACAGCAACTCCTACAGCAAAAAGAAAACAGCGATAGCAAATCTCCGTTCTGAACGCCCTGACTTAGGAATTTGAAAACATCTTTCCCTGACCAGAGCACTCAGTGAAGGAAGGTGCGGGAAGTCTGGATTAAGTTACTATGATACAACTTTTTAATAAGAAATGAATTGTTGCCCTTTTGAAAATCAGATAAACACAGGTGTTAAACACCAGAAACCAGGTTTGTTCTTGTAAGTACTCTTAAATATGGCACTAATGCCATTTCAGTGTTGAGAGCCAAGGTGGCAGCTGCTCTGGGTTTAGCCAGTGTTACCACCTCTCTAAGGCAGGATTAAGTGCCAGGCAATAAAAATACTTGTGTCCTGCCCACAAGCTGTGAAATGGGTTCTCCCTTTCACACAGACTCAGCCTTGCTACATGCTATGAACCCCCTTCAGACAGGATGTCAAGGTAAAAGTGTGCAATTCTACAGAGGATACATCGCAGAACGCAGAGAAGCACACAGCAAAATGGAGTGCAAGGAAAAGAAAGAGCGGGTTGGAATGGATTGAGAATTGCATTGTCAGAAGCTTGAAAACTGACAGGTTTGGGAAAGTCATTTCTGATGATCCATTTGAAATTTGTACCTAAAATACTAAAGGTATGAATGAAATGTTCCTGTCTTGAATATACATTTATCAAAACCTGACATGCAATGTGCACTTTGAAATGGAAATGAAACAAAACCTTTAATGTCATTCTAAAATGTGTGTAAGTACCAGTTGCTCCTCATTCCCTTTTTCCACACCTACCGTAAGCAAGGGCTTGCCATAGCTCATGCAACAAAGTTGGGTCATTACACATTATATCAAGGAATATAGATGTCAGTGCTTCCCATTTTACTTTTTTTCAGCAGGATTCTGGATGACATCTTTAGATGTACACAAGGAGAGGAAAGTATACATTGGGAACTTCACCCTTTGCTGCCCAGGGGCCTGAGAAAACATAAGTTAAAGTGCTCTCTACCACTGCTTGCAATGGGCAGAACCAGCCCTCTCTCAGCTCTCCTAGAGCTGCTGAAAAAAAGTGAGGACTTGAAGGAGAAAGCCTGTTGACCCAGCTGGAGCTCCTCTGGGACATCACTCACATTTGTCCATTCTTTTCTAGCACAACTCCATTAACACAGCAGACTTGTGCTTTCTGAATTGGAGTTTCCAAGTATGAGCCTAGCTTTAGTTTGAAAACTTCTTTTCCACAGTCCCTCAAAACATGCATCTGGAATGAAATTTTTGGAGTGCAAGAATTATGTGTGGTTACTGGCTTAAATCTGTGCTGGATTCCCAATGGGCTATTTTTATCTCATGATCTCAGAGCAATTTGGGATGTTGCACAACACCTAACAGTTCTGATGCAAAGAAATGGCAGCAATACAGTTTTTCAAGTTAAAAATCTAGACATGATGCTGGACTGTCAACATCTGTCTGTTCAAAGATTTGTGAAAGAAACAGCTAAAGAACAGTAAAGTATGTTACCCAGAAAGGTATATTAGCAAAGAACAAAATTAACACTTGGATTTAGAAGAGAAATCTAAAAGTTAAAACAAGCCCAGTGTTGTTAAGTCTTTAGACAATACCCTAGATACCATAAAAAATTTGCAGATATGTAATTAACCAGACAGTGAAGAACATTTCCAGGACTTGCATTGGAAGTCATAGCAACTTCCTTCATCTGCATCTGAGCTCTTGCCAGAATGTACTCTATGCTGAACATCTCTATTCCTGCATAACTCCTATTCACAAAACACAGAAAGAACACAAATAACATTTTTTCCTTTCATTTATTTGTATGTTGCAGATAAAGCCATTCTGATACCTTAAGACTCTCTGTTCAGATTGCACAGGCTATGTGGTGCCAGAGTTACTTAAACCCTGAGAAGAGGTGTTATAATAGATAGAACTGATGCATGAATAGGACATAAATGATGATAATGGAAAGGCTGATTTAATAAATGGAAACTTTAAACTGAAAGCATGAATGAGAAGGCACTGGATCTACAGCTCCACTGATGCAGAACATGGGGTCACGAAGAACTGAGAAGAAATGCTGCATGTCACCCTGCCAGGATTTATCCCTGTGCTCTGAAAACTGGACACGCTGTTGGGTCAGCTACTCGAGCTGCCAACTTGCAGATGATACCTAAAGCTGACAACCTAATCATCCGTGGCATTAAAGATCCTCTGGCACTTTTTGTAAAAGACAAGGAAAGTTAAAACAAGCCCAGTGTGAACTGGCCTAATTTCAGCCTGCATAATTACATTCTGCACACCTATGATTCCTTTGCAGTTTCTTAGGGGGAAAAGGAATGCATTCTTCCCTTGCTGTAAATCTTTTCCCTAGAAAATCTCAGATCCAGCTGTAGTCATCTTGTGCTTAAGTCTGGTATCAAACTGTTAATTTTGCAATGCACTTTGAGATCATCCAGTCTAAAACATAAGATTATTACTGCAGACATCTCAAAGGACTATATAATCCACTCTGTATGTTCCAATAACTAGGCGCAAAGGAGTAAAATGAGATTTTGGTTCCTGATTCCTGCCCTGTCTTTTCCCTGCCCATATCTATGCTTTTGAAACCAAAGTCATAATGCTGTCAGAACATTTTTTTAGTGGTTTAATAAACATGACATGCTTGCACTTGTTTTGCATTTTAATAGCAATGCAGTGGCAATAAGACACTTCCACAAATACAATGCATGCAATTATATCGGTTTTTAAGAGCTAACTTCTTGTCAGGCATACATGTATATATATNGAAAAAAAGTGAGGACTTGAAGGAGAAAGCCTGTTGACCCAGCTGGAGCTCCTCTGGGACATCACTCACATTTGTCCATTCTTTTCTAGCACAACTCCATTAACACAGCAGACTTGTGCTTTCTGAATTGGAGTTTCCAAGTATGAGCCTAGCTTTAGTTTGAAAACTTCTTTTCCACAGTCCCTCAAAACATGCATCTGGAATGAAATTTTTGGAGTGCAAGAATTATGTGTGGTTACTGGCTTAAATCTGTGCTGGATTCCCAATGGGCTATTTTTATCTCATGATCTCAGAGCAATTTGGGATGTTGCACAACACCTAACAGTTCTGATGCAAAGAAATGGCAGCAATACAGTTTTTCAAGTTAAAAATCTAGACATGATGCTGGACTGTCAACATCTGTCTGTTCAAAGATTTGTGAAAGAAACAGCTAAAGAACAGTAAAGTATGTTACCCAGAAAGGTATATTAGCAAAGAACAAAATTAACACTTGGATTTAGAAGAGAAATCTAAAAGTTAAAACAAGCCCAGTGTTGTTAAGTCTTTAGACAATACCCTAGATACCATAAAAAATTTGCAGATATGTAATTAACCAGACAGTGAAGAACATTTCCAGGACTTGCATTGGAAGTCATAGCAACTTCCTTCATCTGCATCTGAGCTCTTGCCAGAATGTACTCTATGCTGAACATCTCTATTCCTGCATAACTCCTATTCACAAAACACAGAAAGAACACAAATAACATTTTTTCCTTTCATTTATTTGTATGTTGCAGATAAAGCCATTCTGATACCTTAAGACTCTTTGTTCAGATTGCACAAGCTATGTGGTGCCAGAGTTACTTAAACCCTGAGAAGAGGTGTTATAATAGATAGAACTGATGCATGAATAGGACATAAATGATGATAATGGAAAGGCTGATTTAATAAATGGAAACTTTAAACTGAAAGCATGAATGAGAAGGCACTGGATCTACAGCTCCACTGATGCAGAACATGGGGTCACGAAGAACTGAGAAGAAATGCTGCATGTCACCCTGCCAGGATTTATCCCTGTGCTCTGAAAACTGGACACGCTGTTGGGTCAGCTACTCGAGCTGCCAACTTGCAGATGATACCTAAAGCTGACAACCTAATCATCCGTGGCATTAAAGATCCTCTGGCACTTTTTGTAAAAGACAAGGAAAGTTAAAACAAGCCCAGTGTGAACTGGCCTAATTTCAGCCTGCATAATTACATTCTGCACACCTATGATTCCTTTGCAGTTTCTTAGGGGGAAAAGGAATGCATTCTTCCCTTGCTGTAAATCTTTTCCCTAGAAAATCTCAGATCCAGCTGTAGTCATCTTGTGCTTAAGTCTGGTATCAAACTGTTAATTTTGCAATGCACTTTGAGATCATCCAGTCTAAAACATAAGATTATTACTGCAGACATCTCAAAGGACTATATAATCCACTCTGTATGTTCCAATAACTAGGCGCAAAGGAGTAAAATGAGATTTTGGTTCCTGATTCCTGCCCTGTCTTTTCCCTGCCCATATCTATGCTTTTGAAACCAAAGTCATAATGCTGTCAGAACATTTTTTTAGTGGTTTAATAAACATGACATGCTTGCACTTGTTTTGCATTTTAATAGCAATGCAGTGGCAATAAGACACTTCCACAAATACAATGCATGCAATTATATCGGTTTTTAAGAGCTAACTTCTTGTCAGGCATACATGTATATATATGCAACCCCTTTTGTTCAAAACCTAAAAATTCTCTTTATTTTTTCACTCTTCCCCAGCATGGCCATCTGAGTGTTTGCCCTCCAGATGGAGTTTGGCAGGCACACACCACCTTTGCAACTGGAGCTACTGGGACATATATCTCTGTAGCTGTATCACTGTAGCTCCAGTGGAAACTTTTTAGTGGCACCTGAGCGTCTATGGAAGCAGTCATGTTGATCCAATAATTTTTAATTTTCCTTTTTATTTCTTAAAGACAGTTTCAATATGAGGCGTTTGATCCCTAATTTGCATATATATACTACTTCAGAGTAGTGCTTGCACATATTTGTATTTTTCCTCTTCTAACCTTTTCTTAACTAACTCCGTGCTGTTTTACATTCCAGTATACACACAGAAACGCAGCTTGACGAGGTATAAGGTGTGTTACTCCACTGGACCATGCTGTCTTTCAATATGATGTACCTGGTGCTCTGACCAGCAGATGGGTGTGACAGTACACTGTGTCACTCTGTAGTGACCTCTGATAGCATCAGTTTTAAGAGCAAGAATGGTCAAGTGTGAAGTTTGGTTCAGGATTCTGAAGTCTCAAAGTACTGCAATGGTCTGTCTAGGGTTTTGGGTTGACCCATTTTAAATACCTTGTGTCTATTACAGGCATAGACCTTCATTAACCTGCCCTGAAATACTTAAAAATTAAATTAAATCTCACTAGAAAAGATTCAAGTAGTAAAGCAGTAGGTTTAGTTCTGAGGGATACAACTTGCACCATGTTAGTGCTTCTGATTTTGGACCATCACCTCTCTCTCTCTCCTGCCAGGCTCAGGGTAACATTTCATTCATTTTTATTCCAAGGTAAATGGCATGACCAGGAACTACAGTAATGCCAGGGTCTAGCTCCAAGTGCATTATAATAAACAAAAGAGCTCGTATTAACTTTAGCACAGTACCTGCAGTGTTTAGTAGAGTACTAAAGTTAATATAAGCCATAATATGCACATATTTTTAAGGAAAAGCTTTAATATTCCATACCGTACTGACAATATTGAATTGGTCTATGTTTATGCTAAATAGTATAACTTCCTTTTATGTTTCAGATGTTAATATTCATAACTTTACAATATAACATCGTATTTGGCTGCTGCATTAGGTTCAGCTAGACAGTTACCCTGACAAACATTATTAAAATTTTTTTACTTACAACCTAAAGATACTATAATCAGAAGTTTTCTGCTACATCCCTTCACTGGTGTAGGAATTATAGGCTTGAGCAACTTACCCTGTATAAGAAACTGCCAACTGACATGAGGTAAAACAGTAACTCCACAGAAGGATCTAATTCAGTGTACTTACTGTGTGCTAGTATTAGTCAGTTATTAGGTTATTAAATCCTCTCTAATTATTATCTGGAGCTTTTCATAAATAGCTTTTTGCAAAATGGATCTTGTCTAAAAATTTAATTTATTGGATGTTTACAGGCTTAAAAAAAGTGATTTTATGATACAAAACCAGAATGACTTCCTTTTTAAATAAACCCAATTGGTGTTGTAATTGAGACGAGCACGCTATTTTTTTTTCACACAATAATCTGATATGGGACTTTCTTTTCTCAAGAGACTTGCTTGATCTGCTCTTTATAGACATTCAGTCTCTGTAAATATGCTTTTGGTTTCTTTATCTGTAATAGTATTAGACCTGAATGCTTTAGTATACAGTATAATGGGATATTAAAGGGCTTTCTGTAGATCTTTTAAACAAGACAGTCTAATAGAAAGAATTGAACACACACTGAAGAATATACTTTACAAGTAGACAGTACCATTTATAATGATTTTCTTCTACCATTTAGTTCTTACATTTTTAGAGAAACCCTCATTGTTTTCTTTGCTTTTTTTTTTTCTCTCTGTCATTGTTTGCCTTTTCTTCCTCCTTGTACTTTGCTACCTAACCATCTGACTATCTGTGTTGCCATGGGAAGGGCTGTAATGCCATAAATTCAGAGAAGAGAAGTTCCTGTGTTCCTTTTTTTTCCATTTTATTCTTACACAATCATTAGCACAGATTAGCTCCTTTCATAAGGGTGTACTGGCACTAGAGCAGGATTGTAAAATATTCCATTTTGGAAAAGACACAGCAAAAGCATTTTACACGTTTCACAGATAGGCACCAACCTACACAGGCAAAAGCTGATGCTTCCCTTGTAGACACCTGACTCTTTGAGAACTGAGCCAAATTATGGGCAGTTATCCATTTAGTCTAGCTAATGTGAATTTTGGAAATGCTAAAAAATGGAGGAAAAAAACCCATGTCAAATCACAAAAAAACCCGCTGGATGCCTTAGGGGATTTGTAATACAATACAGAGATTTTCATTTTTAAACCACTGGTTAAATCCACCACAGGCTAGTAGTGAATTAAATTTTCTACCTTCTAAAACCTGTCTCTAAAAGGAGGCAGTGGTCTCAGCCCAGTTGCTAGTGACAGCTCTTCCCATCAGAAAAAAGAGCTTCCTTGATCGGTGCTAGCACACAGACACTCGCTCGGTGGGCTCAGTGGAAAGGCAATGAACAGAACAGTGACCAAGAGCAGCTCCTCCAAGTACTAGTCTAAATAACAGACCTGGCTTTGGTCTATAGACAGCTTTTTGAGCCACAAACTAAATGTCTCTGGAAAATGGCCTCTGAAAGTCACATTCACTGAAGTAAAAAGGAATGTACCACTTGAGTACAGCAGAGGCAGAATTGCACACTGTAACGCAATCAAACTTCCTCGAGAACACCCAGACAAGTGCCTTCACATATCAGAACAGGGTCCCCCCCATGTCGCTCACCGCAAGTGCCAGCTGGCATCGTCAGGCTGTATCCCCACATCACCAGCGTTTACAACTCAGAATCAGGACCAGGGGCTCAGGTTTAGTCGCTCTGGAAAGAGCTCCAAAGCTCCAACCGAGGTAAAATAAGTCCCTGGCTGGTAATTTGCACTGAACGTAATCTAGCCCTACTTCTGCAGTTGTGTTAATCACCCAGTGTTGACATGGGTAACAACTTATTTTGACCAGTAAACAGCAGAAATATGATTCAGAAGATAGAGGCAGCAGACGTGGAAAGCTTAGAAAGCCAAGTGTAAAGAGTCACCGTTCTGACTGCAACCACATGTTAATCGCGCGTTTGGCTGATGGCTGTGTGCTGAGCTGCTCTGTTCAACATTTTGCATGTTGATTGGCTTGTTATTCACTTCTGCCTCTGCTGGAAGCCAGACTAACCTGTGGGGGAAGTGTTGGAAAACAATTACAGTATATTGAAATGGTCATACAAGTACAGCACACTGCAATACTTTACATAATTTATTAGGTGTTACTACAGTCACTGGCACTCACATGACAAAGATTTTAACAAGACCGACAAATAGGACAACATCTGCATTCCTGTAAGAACATTTCAGATGAAAATTTAAAATTAAACCAAAAGCGCAGTTCCTACAGTACAAACGCTGCAATCAAATGGTCTGCCTTGACTATCAATATCTTATGTTAACAGGGTATGGTTGCCAGAGTTAAACAGAAATGTTCGTTACAGCAGCAATTAATTGCTTACTATTTTTGAAAATTAACATTTAATATACTTTTCCAAACCAATCCAGTGTTACTCTGGATTTTCATGCACCATTTCTTTATTTTTGTCCCTATTGTGCACACAAGGTCAATTAACTGGCAAATATAATTATTTTAGAAACATAGCAAGCTGCAGCTATTATAAATAACAACTTATTTGCATATTTCCTTGTTTCTGAAGAGAATGGCAACGTTATCGGTCTGAAAATCTTTGCAACTGTAATACACGGAGATATTATTTTAAAGTAAATATTCTATTTAAGTAAGTATTCTAGTAAACGTCCTATTTCTTAGATTAAAATCAGTAAGCAGAAGCTGGGTTGCAGATTTCAGAACTTGATTCATTTGCATCTTGAAAATGGAATGGAACTGAAAGCTTTCAAGCTTTATTGTTCAACTCTGCAATTCTGTTGCTCTTTGTAAATGAAACAGAAAAGAGATGTATGTGAGTATATCACACATTTCAGCCTAAATGAGCTTTTCAAATTGTAAATGAATATCATTGCTTGTAGTCACCTTCACAATATTCCTGAACTGGAAGCTGTGAGCTGAATGCTGACAGAATTTTGTGAAGGATTTGGAAAAACATGACTCACAAGATTTTAATACTGGCAGACAAAGCCCCCTTTCTGATTCTATTTTTGATTTCCAGGGTCTCTTTAAATAAAGAAGATATTCAAGAGTGAAGGACAACAGAGAACAGCTGTAAGGATAATTTCTTTTTAAAGGAGAAACCAAAGGGCAGCACATCTAATGTGCACTATGCACGGCAATCTCTTTGTCTGAATACTGAAGAACTGGTTGGTACTAGCATGCTGTGCTGAAACTGCGCGGCTGTAGAGGTTTTCCTAGACATATTTCTTGATGACAACTGCATGCTGTTGGATTTGTTTCAGTGACTGCGAATCTGTGAGCCATGCATATTGTGTTCCATTTGCCACTTCACAAGAAAAAATATTTAGTGAGTTTATGGCAAGCAGAACACCTCATTTACGCTGATTGTGGTATAAGGGGTGATTTGTAGATTCACGCATGCTGAGCTTCAAGCACGCTGGCTTTCAGGCACTTTGAAAAAAACTACATTGGGTGAATTTCAGATTTATCGCCCAGTCCCAACACAATTCATGTGTTGGGGTACTCCTGCCGAGACCTACCAATGGGAGCTGACAGCTGCGCACAGCACACTGGAAACATTTTAAAGCTTGCTGTAAAGAAAATAGAGCAGTCTTCTCCTAGCAGGGAGAAAATCGATGACTCGGCACTTGGCAGTGGTGACCAGCAGGATGCTTCTGATGAATGCTGAGTCATTGATTTCCCTCCCTGATCAGCAGCAGCTGCTCCATTCACACTGCAGAAAGCCTTCTTGCCACAAACACAAGTGTCAGCAGGCTTTAGTGTCATTAAAGCAAGAGGTATTAGGTGACAAGAAATCCAATTTATGTATTTTTGGTTTTGATATCTCTACTTACAATTTCAAAGTTGCTTCTCAGCGAGGGCATCTAAAAGGACACATGTATCAAGGCAGGAGATCCAACAGCACAAGCAGCTTTGCAGGTACAAACAATATTTGGATGATGGATGTGTGAATGCGGCCCAAGCCTTTAGTTTCTTTCCTCACCGGGATGCATATACTTCCTAAGCTCAGAGCACAGCCAAGCAGAGATGTTCAGATATCTCCTAAGAAGGTAGGCTTCAAGTCAGCGCAAAGCTTATGGTAGGAAAGCTTACGCTGCAGACTGGAAACATGTAAATATTCACACAAACGGGGCTCTTCTCATGTGCCGTGCCTTCAGTGTATTTTCTGATGTAATGTGGCATGGCTGAAGACTAAAACATAATTGTAGTTTATCATTTTATGACAATAAAAAGGCAACAGGTAAAACAGGTGAGACTGCACTGAATGACTGCAACAAAAGTACAGTCGGAGCAGGTTATTACAAATCTCAGCATTTGATGAGTGTGTATGTATTTCTCAACATGCTCTATCATTTGTTATGTTGTTTACGTTACCATAATTATTACCTAATAAGTTAATGTGTTTGGGTATCTGAACTGTTCTTTGAGGAAGTAGTTTACAGAAGGAGACAAAAGAAGAGAAGGGGGTGTAATGACATAAAAGCTGTTTCTCAGGATTAAAATTGACTGAAATAGACTATTTATAGCTAGGCACTTCACTGCTAGTAGCAATGCTGAGCTTCTTCATTTCAGGTTCCATTCACCGCAGAATATGCATGACTCTGCCTCAAAAACACTCACAGAAAAAGTCATAGGTCAGGCTTCCGTGCTCAAACTGGTATTTCAGCAAAACATCGCGTGGCCAGCCACAAAAACCATTTTCCCTCAACTCTGCAGGCATTTGTCCTTCGAAAAAGAAGGCGTGGATTCAGGAGAGCCCATAACTGGTACACTGCCTTTTCCTAGTTCAGCTGCAGACTGGAAATTCCTCTTTTACAGCTGGCTCCCCTCTTTCAGCAGGGGCAAGTCCACTTAAATTCATCTGCTTTTTAAAGCGGCCACATCTTCTGGCTTCAGTGAGTCCTTGTTAGAGCTACATCAAACTCAGTGGTTTTGGTTTATATAGGTTTTGAAAAGTGTACATCAGCTACAACATCCACCCAGGCGGATGCAGAGTTTATGAACTCTGAAATTTAAGATAAAGATCACTGCCAGCACCTTTCCTTTGCCTTATCTCCCTAAATTTCTAAAAGCCCTCCTCCTTTCTGCTATGCCTAGGGGCAGCTGAGTAGGTTTCTCCTCACACTAGCAGTTGCATTAGCACAGAAGCTTTCAAGGATAACTGCTGCTCCTCAGGGAGCCCCAGGAATAGGAGCAGGCAAGAGTGCTCTCATTCTTTTATTCCTTTGCACATCTGGGGTCTGAAGTATCTTAGGCTGTGCTAAAAATCTGCTAACTTAAGAAACAAGCCTTTGAAATCAGATTGTCAGCTATATTGCAGTTAATGAGCCATGTAACTTCTTAAATCATACACATATCACGTTCTTTAAAATTGTTGACCAAGGGTATAAAGAAAACAAAACAGAAATAGCAAATGAACTGAAAAGTATAATGTGACTGCTGTCTCATGTTTAAATTTCATTGGTATGATCCACGTGGACAGAAATGAATCTCGCACATTAACAGTTGTAACTAACGCAAGTAGCAGTGTTCTTGAAATTCTCTATTTAATTTGCTGAGGATTTTAGTAAAATACCAACTTTGCAAACTGAAGGCCAGATCCTGATACTGACTGATGGCAAGGTGACATGGAGTAGAAGAGAGAGCAAATGAGAAACAAAAAATATGACAGATCCTACATGATTCAATTACTGACTGAAAGCTAAGGAATACTGTACTCGGGACAGACTCAGAGAGATAACATTCAGAGAATACTTAGTGTGTAAAATATTTTCAACTCCTATAAAGCTGATAAGGAGGGGATATGCTACTCATAAATCATGAATTTTCAATGCAAGTGACACACATTGGGACAGATAGTCAAAGTTTTGGATAACAAAAATTTTCATTACAAAGACGTTCTATTGAACAAGATCCTGCTGTGTTTAGATCATATCTACCTAATAAAATTAAAGATTTAGTCATAATTAATATAGATCCAGACATTTACCTGATTAAAATGAACTGGGTAGAAAGAATTGATTACACATTTCCTTTACAAATGAAAATAAACATACAAATTAGTGTTCTTCAAAAGATAATGTATAACTCTAATGCTTTGATGATAGAAATCTCACATTATTTTTAATGTAAGATTGCTACTGATTAGAAAAAAATGTATATGATTACAATTAGTAAGTCAGATTGTCTAAATCAGCACATGAGTTGACGGAGGTATGACAACTTACAATATCTGAGAAACTACTCCTTATCTCAACCATTATCTTCAACCAGTGAGGAGCACAGAGTCAACATGTGTAAAGAGGAATGCTTCCTTAGAGCCACTATAAAAAAAAATCTTTTTCAGATGAAAAATGAAAACAAATAACAACATTGCAAAGACTATCACCATAACTGGTACTCAGAAAGCCCCAGTATATGTAAAAGAAGAAAATTTATCTGAAAATAATAAATAAAAAAAAGATTTTCCATAGTGATGGGAAATTCTTGGAAGGGGTTTAAAATGTTTCTTGAGCTCTGAAATCAGATAAAGTCCTTGAAAACAGATTTTATTTCAAGACTGTCAATATCTTTTAAGGCATTTTCTACAAGGAATATTACAAAGCTGTCTCCTTCTTGGTGTCCTGTGTGGTGATGGAAAGCCTATCTGTGATGTAAGTTTTCCAGCATTCCGGCTTTCACAGATAACACACTGGAGGATGTTGTTTATTTAGGAAAAGGACCTGAAGTATCATGGATATAGCTGTATGGTAAGAAAAAAAAGAAACAAAGCATGAGTTTAGTGTTTTTCAAACCTTGTTAAAGGCTTTTTTGAATTTGGGGGAGAAGACTGAAATACTTTCTTCCCAACAGTGTGAGTGATAACTTTTGCATCTAGCAATGGTCAAATTCCAAATTTAGAAAAGGACAAATTAGTTTACAAAATTTCTGTCATCCCAATTGATCTGGAATGGCAAACATGAGAAATTTGATGCACAAGACCTCTGAAAAGTAAATATTGTCTATTGCTGTACTTTTGCTATAGTACCTACTTTTATAAGTAGAAGCAGCAGAACATGAAATGGAAAAATACATATTTTGATGGTGAGCATACCAGTCTGCCCCTAGATGCAATAACATTTGGACTTGTCATATCGTATTGTATGTAACCTTTCCGTTATATCCCTGAAAATAAAAGGAGAGTATTCAAGAACAGCACCAAATAGGCTGCCTTTTGGACACAGAAGACATCCTTAAAATATATTCCACTAGCTCTCAAATGTTCAGAGAAACAGCTGTTCAATCTTATGTCGTATCACTACACCATTCTTATTGCAAAAGCTAGAGACCTTGCATAATCAACATATTTTCCTGGTGTGTCCTCCTAGTGCTCCCATTCTCACGCTGCTAATGTAACTGCTACATTAGCAGCATTTTTGTTTTACTAAATTTGCTCAACATTATTTTCTAGAATAGACTTTCACAGTCTGAGCTTCATAAATACTGCTGGCCTGAGCTGTCCTTCTTTATGGAAGTCATAATTTTACTTTTAACTAAAGCCATCTGGTCAATATTTGTTAAAGCTTATAGATTGGTTTGATGATATGGGGCTAGAAATTTGGCTGATGTAAAACTGGTATGGCTACACCATTCGGCAGAGATATGCTGGATTCACATCAGTACAAAATCTCTCCCTAAAAACTACAATATAGCAAGACACTAAGCAGATATGCGTCTTTTTAAAACTGATTTGAACCTGACATCTTCTTTTCCCTAAATGCAACCTGGGAATATTCTGGCCCCTAAGCAAAACTATTTGAAGCTAATGTCCTAGTGCAGATAAGAACTGAATTTAGCTCGATGTGCATTCACTGGATATGTTCCATCCTGTAGAAACACCTCTCCCCATCCAGCATGACAAATATGTAGGACAGACAGTACACAGTACTATTTCATTTTCTCTCCCTTTTTAAAGCCTTCCTCTCAAGCATTTCTTTTCTCTATATGTGTGTGCATGCACATGTTTCCACCCCTCCTCTTTCATTTCTTTTCTCTGTAGGGCACCGAAAGTGCTTTTCAGGTGGGAGGGCAGCAGTGCAAAATTGACTACCATTCTAGTCGATTTGCTTCAGCAGCCATTCCATGTGTAAAGCACTTTATACAGAAGGAAGCTTTTTAGACCTTTAGACCAAAAAAATCTATTCTTTTACAGCCATGAGGTCCCTGTGAAATCAGAGAAGTTTCAAGAACTCATGCGAGGATAGAATTTGGCATGGAACCTATTGAAAAAAAAGCCTATTAAGATCTTGCAATCTGTTTCCCCTTGTTTTTCTTATTAGCACGAGAGACTCTCTCAGGAGGAAAAGAATTTGTTCTAGAGAAGAATGTCTTTACCTAAGAACTTCAAGCTGGTTGTACACAGAAGCAGTGGAGCACTTTTCACTGCCTCCTACTGTCTGAAAGCAAACTGTAGTGTTATTTTAAAATTAAATAGAGCCTAGAGAAATGAAATTATCTGGCTGCATACAGCTAATGTGTCTCATGCTTGATAAGACTTGATATATTGTCCAAGGATAAGTACCATCCACTTCAGCCTTCTGGTGTTTTTAGCAGGAAGTCATTTTTACTTAATTTGTTGAAGACTGGTGTTGAGGACAAACATACTCATTCTTGTTGCTGTTAATCTAGAATGAAGGTCATTCTCACTGAAAAGATGCAGTTGCTGCTTGCATGTAGGAAAACCCAGCAGCCTCCCACCTGGCCAAGACAACATCAGACTGGTCAGATATCCAGTGTAATAGATAAGTCCTTCTAAGACACACAGTCTCACTGCATACTTGTTCACAAAGGCTTCAAGGCCATCATTAAAAAAAAAAAATCAGGACAGCAGAAGATTGCAATTAATTTACAATTTATTTCTAGTATAATCAGAGAGGTTACCTGGCTTCCAGCTGCTACCCATACTAAGTTGCCTCCTATTCACATAGCAGTGAGAAATACCTGCATTTTCCATGTTGTTTTCAATAGTTCTTTTTATAAAATTGTCTGACTCTTATGGTGGATTTTAGACCTCACAAGCCCCCAGCCTTGGAAGAGCTTTTAGAAAATATTTTAATGGAAACTTTTTCATTAAGGAAAAAAAAANTATCCTTGCCCGGCCAGGGGTGACTGGGACACTGCTGCCTAGTTTCTAGGACACACACCTTGGAGACTCTCTTGTGAAAAGGCTCTTCTTGACTAAGTTTTGCATGGTGGAAAAGAAAAACAAGACTACTGGAGAGATTCCTAAAGCCTCTAGTAACACACCAGAGAATATTACAGAACAGGATAGGAAGGAACTTCAAGAAGAAATCTTGTGCCTATGCCAAGATGTGCTGAACTATACCCTTCTCATTCCAGACAGGCCTTTTTTCTAACCTCAACTTAAAAAAAGGCAAAGGTTCTAGGTAAAGTTTTCTCTTTGTTGTAAAAAAAATCTTTTGCCTAAGACCTAGAAAAAAGTTTTATTTTGTGTTGCACTTGAATCACTTACTCTCTGTCCTGTCCACAGGGTTATTCCTTTTGGCTTTGCATCAGTTTTTTATGTATTTGAAGACTGCTATGATGTTTCTCAGCCTTCTATTCTCTAGTCTAAACAACTCCAAACCTTGCAGTCTTTTCTTATAGGTTCCCCTATTGCTCTGTTCTGGTCCACGTGAGACTTAAACCTGAACTTAGCTTAAACCTTTCCACGGTTGTAAAACAGAAGAAATACTTTATGCAGTTTACAGACTATGCTCCTGTTTGTACAACTCAAAATGAGCTTCCCCCCCTTTTTTTACATTAGTACAGCATTACCCATTCATGTTCAAGCTGTAGGCAGCTACAACCCTTAGTTCCTTTCCTGTTAAGACTGTAAATTAGTCAGTTGTTTTTCACTTAGTTGATTCTATAAATGATTCTTCTTGTCCAAGCACAGAAACTGGACTTGTCTTTAATTGCATCCTGTTCTTTTTCATACCAGCTTTCTAATTTGTCAAGATCCCTTGGAATTCTAATCATGCTCTTTTCCACACCCGCAGCCTGCAAAGCTTTGCGTCATCTGCAAATTTAATAAGAACATTCTTTATCCTATCGTTGAAGCCACCAATGAAAATATTTAACAGTACCTGGCTCAGGACAGATCCCTGTGAACCACATTTGATATATCCTTCCCTATTTACAGTAAACCATTGGTAACTATTCTTCAACTTGGTTTTCCAGCTTATTTTGCTAACACTCTGTAGTAGATATTCTTGTCGATCTTGTTTTTCCAGCTAGTTTAAGACAATGTTATGTGAAACAAGAATGTTTTAAAGCATCTCTAAAGATCTACAACTTAAAGAGATGCAGGGTAGAAAGTGTTCCTAGGCTTCTAGTACCTTTATGCCTTCAAAGAGCACTCCCTGACTAGTTTTACACCCACAGCTTGTCATCCCTTCACCTGCCCCGACTTTCTCCCAGTGTAAAGAAACCACATAGAATGAAAAAAAAAGACTGAGCTGATACAGAAATCCATGGAGTTGGGAGTGGTATGAAGTATGGAGATCCACAAGTTATAGAGGTATGCTGTATCCTAGTTTATTCCTTCACACACTGAAAAACCTCTTTTTAACTAAAGATCCCTGTTCCCATATTATAGTTGTGCAGGAATTCTGCAGGTAGGTGCAACAAAAATTATTACCTGCCAACCAGTTCATCCAATCTAGCCAGTTCCATCAGTTTAAACTCCTTCACCTCCACCACTGTTGGAGAAAGGGAGTATCCAGACCGATACCTTGTGTCCTAGCTTGGCCCAGTCGGGTGATAAAAGGAAGGAATGTTGCCCTGAATCTCCCCAGTTACGTGCATTACATTAGGCCTTTATCGTTACTTTGATGTCCATTTTTGTGGTTTAATTATATACTAAGAAGTATTCTTCAGCAAGCCAGGAAGATCTGTCCTTATGACTCAACCATCCACTTTTTGGCCAGCTGACTGTACACTTAATTAACATCCTAGGCATCAGTTCCGCAGTGCTACCCCAGGCGAATCTCCNGGATTACCCATCTCTTTGTCCATGCAGCTTGTTAGGATCCCAGGAAACAGCTGTTTGGGATGCCCAGAAAGGCAAATAGTCAGGAAACCGAAATGCAGCCAATTGCTAAGACAATCATGAAATCCCTCAGTAACACACAAAGGCGGTGAGCTGTATAGTTCTGTAGTATGAAGTCACCCTGCTCCTAGATAACCCAGAAAGTTGTCCAAATAAAGAGTGGGCCATCCTGCATCTCAAGAACATGGATCAGGCCTTGGGAGGCCATGAGTGTGACTGAGAGCTCCGAGTCAGGGCCAGCCCAGGGGTGAGAAGAAAAACAAGACTACCGGAGAGATTCCTAAAGCCTCTAGTAACACACCAGAGAATATTACAGAACAGGATAGGAAGGAACTTCAAGAAGAAATCTTGTGCCTATGCCAAGATGTGCTGAACTATACCCTTCTCATTCCAGACAGGCCTTTTTTCTAACCTCAACTTAAAAAAAGGCAAAGGTTCTAGGTAAAGTTTTCTCTTTGTTGTAAAAAAAATCTTTTGCCTAAGACCTAGAAAAAAGTTTTATTTTGTGTTGCACTTGAATCACTTACTCTCTGTCCTGTCCACAGGGTTATTCCTTTTGGCTTTGCATCAGTTTTTTATGTATTTGAAGACTGCTATGATGTTTCTCAGCCTTCTATTCTCTAGTCTAAACAACTCCAAACCTTGCAGTCTTTTCTTATAGGTTCCTCTATTGCTCTGTTCTGGTCCACGTGAGACTTAAACCTGAACTTAGCTTAAACCTTTCCACGGTTGTAAAACAGAAGAAATACTTTATGCAGTTTGCAGACTATGCTCCTGTTTGTACAACTCAAAATGAGTTTCCCCCCCCCTTTTTTTACATTAGTACAGCATTACCCATTCATGTTCAAGCTGTAGGCAGCTACAACCCTTAGTTCCTTTCCTGTTAAGACTGTAAATTAGTCAGTTGTTTTTCACTTAGTTGATTCTATAAATGATTCTTCTTGTCCAAGCACAGAAACTGGACTTGTCTTTAATTGCATCCTGTTCTTTTTCATACCAGCTTTCTAATTTGTCAAGATCCCTTGGAATTCTAATCATGCTCTTTTCCACACCCGCAGCCTGCAAAGCTTTGCGTCATCTGCAAATTTAATAAGAACATTCTTTATCCTATCGTTGAAGCCACCAATGAAAATATTTAACAGTACCTGGCTCAGGACAGATCCCTGTGAACCACATTTGATATATCCTTCCCTATTTACAGTAAACCATTGGTAACTATTCTTCAACTTGGTTTTCCAGCTTATTTTGCTAACACTCTGTAGTAGATATTCTTGTCGATCTTGTTTTTCCAGCTAGTTTAAGACAATGTTATGTGAAACAAGAATGTTTTAAAGCATCTCTAAAGATCTACAACTTAAAGAGATGCAGGGTAGAAAGTGTTCCTAGGCTTCTAGTACCTTTATGCCTTCAAAGAGCACTCCCTGAGTAGTTTTACACCCACAGCTTGTCATCCCTTCACCTGCCCCGACTTTCTCCCAGTGTAAAGAAACCACATAGAAGGAAAAAAAAAGACTGAGCTGATACAGAAATCCATGGAGTTGGGAGTGGTATGAAGTATGGAGATCCACAAGTTATAGAGGTATGCTGTATCCTAGTTTATTCCTTCACACACTGAAAAACCTCTTTTTAACTAAAGATCCCTGTTCCCATATTATAGTTGTGCAGGAATTCTGCAGGTAGGTGCAACAAAAATTATTACCTGCCAACCAGTTCATCCAATCTAGCCAGTTCCATCAGTTTAAACTCCTTCACCTCCACCACTGTTGGAGAAAGGGAGTATCCAGACCGATACCTTGTGTCCTAGCTTGGCCCAGTCGGGTGATAAAAGGAAGGAATGTTGCCCTGAATCTCCCCAGTTACGTGCATTACATTAGGCCTTTATCGTTACTTTGATGTCCATTTTTGTGGTTTAATTATATACTAAGAAGTATTCTTCAGCAAGCCAGGAAGATCTGTCCTTATGACTCAACCATCCACTTTTTGGCCAGCTGACTGTACACTTAATTAACATCCTAGGCATCAGTTCCGCAGTGCTACCCCAGGCGAATCTCCCATCAAAGTGAACGGGAGTTACTGCCTGTGCAGGGCTGAGCACAGAGTCAATAGCACAGCACTACAAGTTTGGGCAAACAGTCAATCCCTATGAATTTTTTAGTAATGCCGTTAAAGTGTTCTTAGATTAAAATATTCCTTTTAGTTTAAAGAGATTAGTTCTCTCCTTAACTAGTGTATTTGAGCTATTTGTAAGCAGGATACTGCTGCAAACATTAAGAGAGGTAATTTTCATTCAGTCTTTCAATTTGTATTCCTTCCTCTGTGGAGGGAGATTTAAGCATGCTAGAGGAATCTGCTAGATGCAGCGTGTATGTATCACACCAACTGCACAGAAAAAAGTTACTCCTTTCACATAGATAACTGTGCATTACAAACTCTAGGTTGAAAGATACATTCTGGTCAATGCCTAGAGGCAGCAAATGTGAGGGGTTTTTCAATGGTTGGCAGTAGGCTAACATTTCACCCATTGAAGTCAGTGATAAGTCTGCTCTTAATAAAAAAAAAAAAAAATTAGGCTATTCTCAATACTTTTGAAACACTGTCCAAAAGTTTCAAATTCTGCTACTGGATAACCTTAGACAGCAATAGGTATTATGAAATCAATTTAGTGATGGGTCACAGCCATTTGGATCCTGTACAACACTGATTTTAAAAGAAAGTATAATGATACCAATAGATCCGTGATACTATTAAAGACTTTGGAAAAAGCTCAGTGGGATTTGGGGAGCCGAATCCCATGCTAACCTCTACCTTTCCCGAGTCAATCTGATTTTACCATCACCAAGGATGCAGCTTCCGCAATGGTGCTGGATCCCTTCGTGAACTCTCCTCACCTCAACACAACATCACTCCTCAAAGTCTCATAGACTTCCCACACCAGCCACAGCTCTGCTTCACGTATGAGTTGTCTTGGAGGTGCCTCGCTGGCTGGGAGGAACAGAGTAGCAGCACAGCTTCCTTTGAGCACCCAGCCCCACTCTGGCTGGAGGAGAAAGGCTGTAACAGCAGTTCACAGTAACGTACAGGGGAACATGAATGGGTTGAAGAACAGAGAACAGGATACAAGACAACTATTGCAGCAGGAGGACAGCACGCTAATGCTGTGTATTCAGCACGTCACCCGTTCCTAATGCACATGCAGGTACAACTGTTCAATGTGTTGCTTTCAAGAAGCCAGTGCACTCAGACTGCATACCCTGCTGTACTCAGAAATGTAATTTGGATTGACAGAAGTTGTCATGCTTTGCCTAAGAAAGCAATCAGCTTACTTTAGTCCCCAACCACAATGGCCACAAGAAGTAGCAGTAAACTGTTTCTGTGATTCAGGGGAGAATAAAAACTACAGAAAAGAAAAGCAGTGATGGACCAAAAAAAAAAATCGCACTGGAAACAGACAAAAATTGTATCTAGTATGCCTCACAGAAAACCTGCTCTTAGGCAGAAATAAAAGACATTGGTTTATTTTCTGGAACAATAGAAGAAGATATTTTTTCATGGTCAAAGAATAAATTCTATTTTTGGTTTGCAGTTTTCTCTGTATTGTGTTTAATTGGGGGGGGAGGGAGTCAGGGGAGGTGTCTTGATAGAGGAGAACTTAAGTATCTGGTTATCTTTAAAGAAGGTTTTCAGCCTAATACTTTCAGCAGTGCACTGTGCTGGGTAGGAATCTATCTTGTACTTGTCACATCTATATTAAATTATCTACTTTTTTTCATTTTACAAGGGAAGACGTGAGCAGAACATTACTCAGCTGTCAGGATACAGGACTGTGCTGCTGAGCAGAGTACAAGTGAATATATTCTGCAAAGCTGCAAATCTAGCACAAAGGTACCAGAGGAGGGATTTGTGTCACCAGTTTCACCTACTGTGGTTCCTGGAAGGCAGTTTTCAGTAGGCTTTGTTTTGACTGCTTTTTGCTGTGATGATATTTAAACCTGATCAATGGCCCTTTCTTCTGCGAAAATAGCATCTCCTGACTACAACACTACAGATAAGAACTGGAAAAATATTTTTAGCTTTCAACAAATACAAACTGATGGATGTAAAGACACTAAGATGTCTTGTGCAGATGGTCCTTACCTTCTACCCAAAGGGTAGTAAAGAACAATCCCTGCAACTCAGTTTTCAGTATGTTTTGCAGATATTCTGGCTTATCACCTTAAAACATAGTAGGTTATAAAAGCATTAAGACACACCCTGAGAACATTATAGATATTATATTCATTCTTCCCTAGATTGTATGTGATAAAACAGAAAGAAGCCCACAAAATTTCCCGATAGTTCTCCACTTTTGTCTTGCAAGATGACCTTGTGGGTCTTAGACTTTGCTGTAATCAATTTTCCCACTTAAAGGAATAAATATATAAAAGAAAATCTTATATTCCTTGTAAGAATAATTTTAAACCATAGAGTGGTATCAAACTTCAAGGGTTCAAAAAATACCAGAAAGATAAGCTTGAGTGACTGAACCNGGAACAGAGTAGCAGCACAGCTTCCTTTGAGCACCCAGCCCCACTCTGGCTGGAGGAGAAAGGCTGTAACAGCAGTTCACAGTAATGTACAGGGAAACATGAATGGGTTGAAGAACAGAGAACAGGACACAAGACGACTATTGCAGCAGGAGGACAGCACGCTAATGCTGTGTATTCAGCACGTCACCCGTTCCTAATGCACATGCAGGTACAACTGTTCAATGTGTTGCTTTCAAGAAGCCAGTGCACTCAGACTGCATACCCTGCTGTACTCAGAAATGTAATTTGGATTGACAGAAGTTGTCATGCTTTGCCTAAGAAAGCAATCAGCTTACTTTAGTCCCCAACCACAATGGCCACAAGAAGTAGCAGTAAACTGTTTCTGTGATTCAGGGGA
>VZTO01021043.1:0-23896 GCA_013400615.1 Syrrhaptes paradoxus
CAATTTTCACTAATACTTGTAAAGTATTTTTTTACAACAGTGAGAAGACTGACGTGACCCAATTTCTGCTTGTGTGTGCACATGTCTTCATTAGTTGAGGCTTCAAAAACTGACCTAAAATTTACAGTCAGCAGACCAGGCAACAGGAGAGGCTTATGCCACAAACAAACTCACATCCATAGGAGATTATTCATAAGTTTCCCATCTCTTTCTGTGCAACTTAGAGCTTTCTGCCTTTCAAGGAAAAAATTTAGTACTCTCCCCAGTCTCTATCACATACCATAATAGTTGCCATATAAATGCATCGCAGTGCTTCTCCATCACAAAAAGCACATTCTGTGGAGGTTTGTACGTCCCCAAAGCCTAAATCAAAAGCTGGTGTTGGACTGTTTACCCCCCAGTTCCCAGTGTGCACACACACAGGCACATACTTGCCTGTTAATGCCATTTTTGGATGAACAGTAATTGACAGACTGCTCTGGGCACAGTTTCATGCAAAAGCTGCTGGACTTATTGAGGTGGAAGCACAGTGGAGCAGCATGCAGCCACCTGGAAACCCAATATCCAGGATGGATGAAGTCGGCGTGCCAGCCACTGGCCACAGGCTCTGATCACTACCTGTCCTCCCATCCTGAGATCAGGAACTGCAGAGCACTGCCCCAAGAACACCATCAGCCCCGCTCCACGATCTCAAATAGATAATTCATCAACTTTGACAAAGTTGCTCACTTTCCCCTTGTCTGGGTAAACACAAATCCTTCCCAAAGCATCAGGAATTATCTCAGTTTCAGATTTTGGTTGCAGGGAGCCTGCTGTCAGCACAGGAGACAACAGCATTTTCCGAAAGAGACCATCTCCTGTCTCTCCTTGTCCCACGCAGCCCATCCAGCATTAGACACACTCCTGTTGCTGCTTGCTGGAATGCTGGTTCTTTTCAGTGTCCTTTCCTTTCTCACACCAGGCTTTGCACACAACAGACCATTTTGCGTTACAATCCAGCCTCACTGGGTTCAACTGATTGCTCCTGTCCACGCAAAAATATCAGGGCTCACAAGCACTGCTAGAGCCCCAGGTTACTAGCAACACTGCCAGCGAACTGAGGGTTAACAGTAATTTCACTGGCACAGGTGCTTAGAGAATTAGATCCTGGAAGGATCATGGGAATAAGCAGTACTTACCAACCACTAAATTAAACTGTTTATTGGCCTCCTTGCATAGGCTCTAATTTACGCCATTCTCTGCAGGGCAGCATACAAAGGAGTACCAGCTCTGAAGCTGGCTGGGATTCAGCACTGGTGAAGCAGCTGCAGCACCACTGATTCCAAGAGAGCAGCTTCGTTTCTCCCAGTGGACCAACTCAGCAGCTTTCCTGAACTGAACACGGACCAAGCCAGCAGATCCCTGTACGTATTTCCATCCCCACATGTCAGCAAAGCTGCCTGGCCAGATTCACTGACTTTATTTCAGTTTAAATATTGGAGTGCATGCGTACATCAAGAAGGGGCTTGGGCCCTCCATAGCCAACTCCTTCCAACTTTCCCGCTTCCTCCAGAGAAGCTTAAAAATTCTGAAGACCATACAGACAAATATTATTATAATATTACAGAAGTAAAACTACAATAGGTACTAAAACAACTTTAGTAAAAAATAATTATCAGTATACAATAAGACAGAATATACTGAGGTGAACCTTTTAAATGCTACAGCAGAAGATAGTCTGAAACATGCACTCCTGACAATGCCAGAGCTAATGAAGGGGCATCAGAAGGCTCATCAGAAAAAAATATCATTAAATGATGGCCTCCACCAGGTGAATTTGAATGACAGGGCACCACTGATCAGCTCAAAGGGACAGCTCCTCATTTTGTGACCCAGGCAGGGATCAGAGAAGAAAGAAATGGGGATTCGCATACAATCCAACATCCCTTCCCTCTGATGTGAAAAGACGTGATGTGTCTCTTCCAGCACATTAATGCGCCCACCCTGCTCCTTTCTTGTCTCATTTGACTGGAGGAGAAACAGTTCATTGGCATCACCCAAGTCTTCACAACAAACTTTTGAACTAACTCATCATGGGAGAAAAGCCTGCAGTCCATTTCTCTCTAATATTTATTATCTCAGGGTGACTGTGGGAATAATGCATTGGTTACATGCAGTTCATGTTTTGAATATTAACTTCCCAACCATAAAGAGTAGAGACATTTCAGTTTAAACAGGAGTTTAGCTTTTAGGACACAACATAGCAGTTTCCAGAAGAAAAAGAAATACCACATTACCAAGCCACTGTTCTGTATCCCAGTTTGGCCCTTAGGTCTAGTGCTGAAAGCCAACATCTGAGCAAATGCTGGAATCCCAGCAGCCACGTGAATCCAGACAAGTCACTTAATCATGCTGTGCCTCCATCTTCTGATAGGAATAATGCACAGCTACTTCACCGGGGTAATGCAAAGCTGATTTCATTAGCATTCACAAACTGCCTTCTGCCCAGCAGAGGAAAGTATTAGTGAAACTATAAGAATTCTGGCTGCTAGGTTTCTTTTCTAAACTAGCTCTTTTCATAAGCTATGTCCTACCAAGGATGCAAAAATTTCTTAGAACCTTCTTAATCAAGGAAGCAAACATATCCTCATTTGCAAACACAGGCTTGTAGTGATGTAGGAACAATGTGGAAACAGCGTATACATGCACTGACATTGATCTGAGCAAGAGATAACAGCACCATTAATACATCCTCTTGGAAATGACAGTTTGCAGCCAGACAAACAGTTGGAAAATCACAAGTGGGGCTCATTAAACCTTTGCTTTTGCAAGATGAATGAAACAAAGAGGAAGCTTAAAGAATGCCACAGTAACTCAGGGGAGAAAAGGGACAGTGGTGCTTAAGTGTGCTAAATGCATTCTAAACTATCCATCCAAATGGACCCATGGACCTCAGGTACCCAGAGCAGACATTTAATGGACTCCTGGACAGCTGTAAATAACCAGCTGATCTTGTATGACCTTCTTCACCTCCTTCAGACAGAAAAAAATCTCAGTCAATAAAGATAAAAAAGCACATGCTCCTCAGTAATTGATGCTAGCACCCAGAAACGGTGATCAGGGATCAGTGAGCAGCAGAACCAGGCATAGGAACAGAGCAGTCCATAAAATACCTGTCATTACAACGCATGTTACCTGAAGGAAAGCGCTGGGGAAACACCTGGATCTATGTTGGAATCCAATGTAAAGTCAGCGTAAAATCCATTCCATTGTCAATCCATAACATGAAAGGGGTTCTTACTCCTACCATAGCATTGACACATGAACAACTTCGTATCATGCTGCCATATCCTGAATTAGTTTCTTTTTTTTCTTCTTCTTTTTTTCTAATTAGAACACGTTTATCTTTCCAATTATCATTTTTCAGCAACACATGTCGGCATAGTGACTCACATTATTTTCAACTATGTTGATGCTGTGAAATACAGAAACAATCCCATGGTTTTTTCTTTACTTCCAGACTCCATGAAAAACAGCCTGACACATACTGACCCAGGTGCAAGGGATTTTGCTATGCATACCATCACGTAAATGCCCTCAAGTCATTTCAGCTGCTGCTGAAGATTCACCAGGTCAAGAGATTTTATCTATATTAGTACTACTAGAGAAAATAAACATTAGTTCAAGAGTTAAAGGCTGAGTTCCAGTCTCAAAAAATCACATTGTCACAGAATAATTTGAGTTGGAAGGGTCTTCCTGAGGCCCTGCTCAGAGCAGGGTCAATTAGAGCAGGCTGCTCAGGGACCTGTCCAGCTGGGGCTTGAACAGCTGTCTGTCTCCTCCGTGTTCTCCCATCAGGCAGCTGCAGACAGCAATCAGGTCTCCCCCGAACCTTCTCTTCCTACAAATATTTTAGGTAGTGAATAGTTAAAAGAGTTCCAGTGCTTTTTAAACTACATGAACCTATATGAAAGAGGGTGGTCTTCCCATTGTTTTGGTCGCTGTTATAAACACAAGAGGCCATTCTCTTCCAAAACCTGCATATTTGGTAGATCTTTGTGTGACATGCAAGGCTGGGCCCTTCCATTTTAGCAACACTTAAGATCAGATTAGGTTAAACAAATGCAAAGCACTTGGATCTTTTTCTAAAGCAAATTAAGGATCCAATATGCTTTATTAGATCTGGGAAATAGAGGATATTTCTCTAGACTAAAAGCCATATTGCTTCTATTCTCTGATTTTGCTACAGCTCAGGTGCTCAGAATTTGTATCTGCACCTTCTAATATCATTAAAGTTCCAATATGTTTTTTAATTATTATTTCGTCATTTTACCGTTGTTGATCTGCCCCCAGCATCGCTGTATTTAGTCACAGAACAAAGACATGGCATGGGCAAATACTATCGATGGGGAGTTTTGGTAAAAAAAAACAAAACAAAACCAAAACAAAACACCTTAGTTACATTAATAAGCTTTCCCCATAAGGCAAACTTGGCTCAAGCTGCTGTAGGCTTAATTTCGAATTTGTTTGGAATCTGTTTTGATTTTCTGTCTCCTGTTAAAATATAATTCTCTTCTGGGCTCTGCTTTATGCATCGATTTTTTGCAATTCCATCTATATTACATTGGGACCCAAATCCACAGTTCTCTAATTCAGCTTACGCAAAAAAAATTTAGACAAATAATCCCCCCCCCCTTTTTTTTTTTTAATTAGAGAAATACTTAGCCTCTTTCAACAAGGATGGGACTCAGGCTTACAGCGCCATTTGTTCACGCAGTCAAGGATATATGTCAGGAAGGGATGGACTGTGGACTTGTTAAGGGTATACTAAAAAACATTTTTCTCTGGACTATACTTTGTATTGGAGAAACTTACAGTTTAATAAAGTCATCAAACTGTTATTTTAAGTAGCTGTGCTCCAGAGTAGCCATCAGTGCTGCCCTGAGAGGGAATACAGAGAATCTCCTAAAAATCTCTTCCGCAGAGGCCTCATCTCCAATGCAGCACATGATGACTTTTTCCTCTTAAATAATAAGTGGGTCTGACACTTTTATTTCAAGCAGGGTAATTTTTACTGATTTTTATGGCTCCTAGATTAGTTTTAGAATGTATTCATCTCAAAAATACATGCAGAGAGCAGAAAGATCATTACCACCGTGCAGACCTGGTTTCTATTCCTGGCAAGTCATTTAGGGCTTTCTGGAAAACACAGGTGCAAAGTCTCCTACCTCTGCTCTCAGCTCAGTAACTCCACTGCTGAAGGCTGTACCTGTGTCAGCACAGCATCATGCCCAACCTGATCTGGTTGTATCGTCTCTTACAAGAAGCTCCTCCAGCTACCATTGTCTTCAACCGGAATTGTAAGAAGGCAACAGCTCTGAGGATAACAATTCAAAATTAATTGGGCTTGACACTATTCCATTTGTAAGGAGCAAATATTAACTACTTTTTGGTGTTTTGCAAACTAAAGTTACTCAGAGCTTATAGAAGTACTTGGGTATGAAATAGAGGATGATGCATAGATGTTGAGAGCCATTAAAGTGGGAGAGATATTTTTGTCTGTTTTGTGTAAAGGAAATAAGAATTCTGGCTAGAAGCTGACAATTTCTGCTGTTATAGGAAATTCTGTTTCAAAGGCAATGAAATCTTTGTACCTAAACATCCTTCCTTCACCCCCTTTATTCAGTGAGTGTCATACAATAGTTTTGATCTCCTCGTGCATTCAGTTCAAATAAATATTTTCAATCACAAACTTATTTTATATAGATAACCAGAGTATTGTCAAAGACAAGAGTCACCCTCCTGTTTCTCCTTTCCCCCCCCCAGTTTCTTCTCACAATGAATATGCCACAAGATGCCCATGGTACTGTTCCACTGAGATTTGGTTTCCTTTCTCTTAGAAAACAAACTACTCGAGCTAGATGCATGCTAGATTGCTTGCTTTCAAAATAGCCAAGAAATAGCTCAACAGGGTTTTTGGGCTTGCTTTTGGCTTGGGTTTTATGGGGCATAAGTGAGGGCTCCCTTCTCACCCTTGTTAAAGCAGAGCATAATCTGTATCCTTTTCTGATGCACTGATCGTTGTCTAAGTTTACTCATCACACTGATCAACCAGTCTGGAGTAGTTTAAGTACCCCCACGGTATTCTCATTTTCATTTTAGAGATTGCCTTCTCACCACCATCTGGAAGAAAGCAGAGCAGTCCCTGTGATGTGCTACCCTGACTGATCACACAGGAACAGACATTTTGTCCATTTTTTAAGAAGATGGAGTTGTCTATTGCTCCACCACAGGGATTATTTTCGTGTCTCATTATTTCAAACCCTTTCCATTTCATTATAAAAACAACACCATTTGCTAGAGCTAAGGTAAGTAGCACAATAGCGTTTCAAGGCAGCGTGAATTAATCAATACAGCCCCTACAGCTGAGAAGCACAATGTCACTCTCACTGGGAAGGTGTAGCTTTCGTTTCAAGCTGCTCTCCACCCTCCTAATTAAGCACTTTATAACTCATCTTCTACAAAAAGCCTCAGCTCCCAGCTACAGAAACAAACATCTCTGTTCAGGAACAGATGTGAATATAACTGGAGTCGAAACAAAATAACCCACCTGAGGAAGGACAGAGGGATGGAAGGAAGGAAGGGAACTGAGTCAAACATGATAGTCACTACTCCATCTAGAATAGTTAGGCTTGACCCATATCTGCCTGCTATTTTCTGTACAGTGTTCCCAAGCCTCAGGGTCAATTGTTTGATCTGGCAAGAAGAAAGGAAGCAAGGCCAAGAGAAGTTTCTTACCCATCCTTTTCACTGCCTAACGCCCCATCCCATTGCCAAAAAGCACCTGTTCTGGTACTGGGGTGCTGCAAGAGCACAGAGCCTGCAGCCTGGCACATACCAGAAGTCAAAAAGAGAGACTTATTTCCAGGGCCGCTATTGAACCGTGATGTTATTCCAGATTCACAGACTGACCTGTGTGGGCTCTACATCAAACAATCAGTCCACTAGCTGTACTTATAAAAATTTTACTTTTGTTCTTAAAACAGGATACTGTGCTCTACTGTGTCTTGTGAGTAGAGAGAATTTCCACCACCCTCCCAGCCCACCCAGAGCAAACCAGACCAGCAGGAGCCAGCGGAGCCCCAGGTTAATTTCAAGATATAGGAGAGGCCAGGCTCAGGGACTGTAGTCCAATACTAGCTCTNATCCTTTGTTACTCACAGCCCCTCTATCCATGCAACTTGCAACTCAGCTTCTAGAGTTAAGAGAAATGTCTTAGAGAAAGAAAACCAGCCCTGGTCCTTCCTACTTCCAAGCCATCATTTCAAGATGTAGAAGAGGCCAGGCTCAGGGACTGTAGTCCAATACTAGCTCTTTCTGATTGCATGATTAGGAAATGGGAGGAGTAGCACCAGTCCTTCAGAGCAGGAGGAGTTCTTCCCTTCCCGCAGTGCAGCAGAATAGTCATCTACTCCTTCAGAAGGGACAGAAGTGCTTAGGAGTTAGCACTTACCTGTTTGTGCCACACCATGCTGAAGGGTGGATCTAGTACACGTCTGCCTGTGGTGATCATACAGGAAAAAGCAGACAAACAGGAAAACATTTCTCCTTTTACTCCCAAACTTTATTCTGCAGTCAAGCACTAAAGCAAAGGGTTAACATAGTGTTTTCTTTAATAAGGTATTCCCCCTAGTTGCTTTAGTTCAGCTGTACCATGTACAGAATGAATCTGGGGTCTCCTAGAAAGCTTTGCAGAGCTGACAGAGGTAGAGTAAATCCTTTGAATAGGGAAATTTTGTGCATTTTTTTAAATTTACTTTGTGGAAATCCTCCTCACAGACCAAGACTAACATTGTGCCAAGAGCCATATGCATACAACAGTGCAGTTTATTCTGTATCATACTGATAGTTTTCCAGTGTAATTTAATGCATGGGGTTTTATCACCAGTCCTTCAACAGCAGATATCAAGCAGTCGGAATGAAATGGCTCACAAGATCTCTTGCTGGCAAGAGTTTAGATGTGTGCTTGAAGGGCAACTGGAGCTAAAAGATGACAGGCAGTAGACTAACCCGTACCTTAACAAAGGATGACACTTTCAGGCTGTTCTTTCTCTCCCAAAACACAGTCAGCTCCTCTGGGATCTGCTTTTCCTGTGTGTTGTAAAGGTCTGTAACAGTGTAGTACTCCAGCCCTTGGGGCAGGCTCAGAACAAGAGGTGGTATTGACTGCAGGCTTGGGAAAGAGCAGCACTCTTTCTACTGAGATGAAGCTGGCTGGCTGCTATTTTACTTTCCCCCTTCAGAAAGATATTTGTTTAAGGACAAGTGCAATCAAGACACCAGTCTGCTGACCACTGTGTCAGATGGAAAGCAACCCAGCTTTAGTGAGCAATCTCCCAGCACATTAGCCTTTCCACCTCAATTTCAGGAAAACTTTTGTTTTCTTCAGTTTCTAAGTCTATCTAAAAGCAGATCCAGTAGCAACTCTTCCACATATCTACTTTATCCTCCAGCGGAGGGAAGCAGAAGCAAACAGCTCTCAGAATCAGCTACAGCCAGTGCAGAGAACAGCCAACCTTTGGATGAATGGTATCAAGGACAATGTATGGAATAGCTTCACAAATATATGGCTTGGCCAGACTGGTTTCTACCAACTTTTCTGTGTTTCAGTACCATAGTAACCACTTCCCAGCCAAGGAACCTCTGTTCCTTAAGCTCTGCCAGCTGTGGTGAATGCATAGTCTGCTTTGAGATGCTTTCCGATAGCGACACTGCTACCTCTTCTGCAGCTGCTCTGCAGACTCATCACATTTTTTTCCTACCANGATCACTTTCCAGCCAACGAGCCTCTGTTCCTTAAGCTCTGTCAGCTGTGGTGAATGCATAGTGTGCTTTGAGATGCTTTCTGATAGCGACACTGCTACCTCTTCTGCAGCTGCTCTGCAGACTCATCACATTTTTTTCCTACCAAGATGAAGTTCAACTACCAAGCTTTTACTACTCTTATTCAGTGTTCCAACAGGAATAAACAAGCAACAGCTGGAGCTAGAACCTTTGGCAGACGTAGTAGAAGTCTATTCCTTTCCAAAGAGGCTGTTAGAAATAGTAACCTTCCAAGNGGATGAATTTCAACTACCAAGCTTTCACTTATTCAGTGTTCCAACAGGAATAAACAAGCAACAGCTGGAGCTAGAACCTTTGGCAGACGTAGTAGAAGTCTATTCCTTTCCAAAGAGGCTGTTAGAAATAGTAACCTTCCAAGATAATGGATTTTATATGAAGACAAAGGACACTTCAGGTTAAAAAAAAAAAAAAAATCAGGCCTCTTATTTGGTCCAGGATTGACAGCTGAGGTAACCATCTCGATGAAGATTTTGTAGCAGCCAGAGGAGGAAGCAGTCACTGCCCCACTTGTCTCCACAAAGTTAATCCTGAAGGAAGGATTTATTTCATCAGATCAGAAACAGTCCCCAGCTCTGTTTCCTCCAACAGCTGCCTGTTAAACAGCTGCAGTAGGCTCTAGATTCTTCTACCAGGCCTTAACTTCCTAGTACAGACACCTTCGTATCCTTGCCTCGGCAGCATCCTTTTCAGAACAGATCTGCAAAACATTTTTGTATCCTCTCCCTTAAAAATGGAGGTTGGCTAATTGTGCAAGTCAATTATTATTTTTGGCACAGTCTAGATTAATGTTGCATTATTGCATCTGCTTATCTCAAGTATTTTTGTTGCTTTTCCTATTTCTTTTAACACCACTGATAGTACTGCAGCTGGGCACTGACCCCTCATACCTGACTCTGAGTACTCCAACCCAGCATGAGCACAACGTGCCAGAGCAATGTAAATAGAGGGAACAGAGCTCAGCATGCAAAGTCCCCTTGCAAGGCTGCTCCACCTTGCAGCATGGACACAACTACCCCATCTTTGGTTAGAGGGTCAGTTTCCCAGTTTCAGCCTGAGAAGGACCAGAGACCACAGCAACATCCCCTCCCGCCACGCTGGGCTAACTGTACGTGCACACAGCCCTGACACCTGCAAATGTGCTTTGCTCTGCAAGTGCAGAAAAGTAGCTTCTTCAGCTGGGGAAAACATGCTGGGCTTACTGCAGAGTTGAAGTAGTGCAGACAGGTGCAAATTCTGTGGCTGCCTGCCAGCATGCAGAACGGTGACTGCAAATGCACAGCACTGTCCTTCCACGGCCAGGATGGCACTTACACAGAGAAGACAGAAACCTGAAGTGGACTGGTACCAGCACAACCCATTTGGTCTGATACCAGCTCACAGAGGGATAGCCTCAGGCACAGCAGGCATTCAAGCTGCAGTCTGAGCAACCCTGCCCTAAAAATGGGAGGCATCAATGCAGTACATCAATACTCAAGGACACACAGGCACACACCAGGCAAGATATCTATCCTGCTAGCAACACACATGAGAGCTACTAAGCTGAAATGCAGTTTTAATCCCCTAGTTGAGTGAGTTCACATGAGTTCAAAAGGGAGCTCTCTATCATTGTTATAGATCTCATCCCCTGAGACAAGGTGAGGCAAGTAAATCAACAGAAGTATCGTTACTAAACCATAGAGAAATGAGTGCATTGGGGCTGAGCTGGTTTTCTAACTACAGCTTTGATTCACCTGTTCTTCTCAAGCCTGACTCATCTGTCAAGCTCTCGAACCGGTACCATTTCAATGCCTAGCTGAGCTATAAAGCTTCCACTGTTCCTCATTCAGCTTAACATAGCACTCAAGCCTCTGCACTAAGAACTGTGGCACCACATGGAGAGAACAGATACATTTAAGTTTAATGCTCACTATAGCTAACAGTCTTTTTAATAGATACTTTTGTTTCTTAGAATTAATCTTCCTCTGGGATTTTTTTTTTGGTGGCAAAAATCAGGACGGATTATTTCCCTTACAATTTAGATTACTCTTCTTTCTCAGATACTAAGAGCAGAGAAAGACAATCACAAGCAATCGAATTACCATATCCTAATGAACTACCATTTGTCAGATGAGCCAGAGTGACAATTTCCTTGCATATAACCGGTGAACATCAGAAAGGCTTGAGGACAGTGATTAAAGCCAGGATTTTTAATTCTGCATTTGCAGCAGGCTGAGAGAGCACTGTCAACCACTTATAGCCACTTGCCTACAAATCTCCATCAACTGCAATCTCTTCTCCGTGCTCCACAGTTTCATTTCAGCCTTTTCCAATTCTCCCAACACTGTCGACTCTGGCCAGTTCCTGCTGAATTTCCCACTGACCTCTGAGTGCTGGGAAGAGATGTATTCCTGAGCAATACGGGTTTCTGGACCACCAGCACAGGGAAGTGAAGAGGCTTGTCTGGTATCCTAGGAAGACAGAGGGCAGCTCTATTCTCAGCTCTGCAAGAGAGATTTTGACATTTCTTATGCCTCATTTTCCTCACATCTGAATCGCGAATAGATTTGCAAAACATCCTGAGACCCTTGCTGAGGGAATAAGATACATAACACTCTGGGAGAAGGAGATGCCCAAATGCATGACTGCAGCATATATACATTTGAAACCTCAGCTACCATAAAAAAAATAACAATCTTCCTCTCCTATCCACTAAAGGGTTAAGGGTTCAAAAGAAATAGTTTTAGCAATTCTGGGTGCAATATTAGCTGAGATACATGAGTTGAATCCATATGGCATATTAATGATTCTCAGCAAGGAAACAATTTCAGGAGCTATTCATTTAAGCAATAGTATTCATTCTATCTAAATACTGGAAGTAATAAAGGCTTCTATGCACCCAGCAAAATAGATGAGGAAGTGGCATAGTATGAAAATCAGAGAACAGGAGACAGATGTCAGAGTTTCAAGGAACAGAAGGTAATACTTTTATTTTTGCTATTCCAGCTTCATGTGCATGAAGGGGCACACACAGAGCCTGCTTTAGTTTTCAACACAGTGTCCTGAGGCAGGAGCTTGTATTCCCCCCCAGGAGAGTACAAGGCGAAAGAGGTGAGTGTTTCCAACAGAGGCGGTGATTCAGAAGACCAAAGATTATATGCCTAAAACAGGGAAGGGGAGAATAATCCCTTCACCTGGAAAGCAGCTGGACTTGCCTCAGCACTAGCCCTTTAGATACTCTGCTACTGTTTTCAAAGTCCGTAACAAAAATGAGAGAAAGCTTAGTAAAAGCAAACTCCCCTATGTGCAGCATGGGAAAAGCAGTGTATGCTTACCCCAGTCTGTCACCATACATTCGTAAGGCCCTGCAGCAGTGTCACATCCATGGGTCTATGTATTCCTTCTTACCAAGGCCTGATCTCACAGGCAGCTGGGGACTACAGGATGGCTCAAGCAGCTTTCATCCCATCCACACAAGAAATACATTAGGGCTGTGGAGCATTAGTCACAGAACATACATTTCTCCAAACATTGAATTTTTCCTAATGAGATGTGATCATCTTCTGCTCTTGCTGATGTCTGTGAAGATAAAGCACAAGCAGCACCACATACTTCATAGAATGGTTTGGGTTGGAAGGGACCTTAAAGATCATCGAGTTCTAACCCCCCTGCCATGGGCAGGGACACCTCCCACTAGCCCAGGTTGCTCAAAGCCTCATCCAGCCTGGCCTTGAACCCCTCCAGGGATGGGGCATCACTTCAGCATCAAACACTAAGGGTCTGATCTTTCTTCACAGAAATATATATTATAATTAAAAAGTTTGTGGGTGTTTTTGCCTCATATTAATTGGAGCTGGATCAAACCCAGGATGAAGGACAGCATTCCCTACTGAGACAAAGGGCAACAGTGACCTGGAGCCCTGTCATCTTGTTACCATCAGACCACCCCATCAGTTTCATCAGCACTGCACAGAGACTGTGGGTTTGTCCTGGCTCCTGTCATCCAGCAATTGAATAGACTTAAATACTGCAGTATTATTTCCAAAAAAGGCTAGGCTGTCACAGGCAGGAATAATCACTTCTCTCTCTCCAAGAGGATGTATGCAGATTGTTGGGGAGTCGTAAAGGAAAAGCATCCCAGAACTACAGCAAAATCAGTTAAGAAATGTTTTCCTTTGTTCAGCTTGCTGTTGAACCATCCTATTTGGCCACATACAGAGGCAGGTACTATGCTAGTACCCTTTAAGGAATTTATATCTACCATCTTTCTTCAAAAGAAACAGCAACAAAACTTCAAATATCCAAAAACATTCAGGAAGCCTGCAGTGCATCTGACACTGCTCTCAATGCAGCACTGCTAGTTCTCTGCCGTGTCCTCTACCCTTTCCCATCAGACATGTTGGGTGTACTCAGCTGTATTTTTACTACCAGCTACTTCTGGGATCACCTGAGATATTTTTCTTGTTCAAGCAACTCTGCAGCAATGCTTCCCTCAACATTATTTCAGCCTTGCTGCTGCCTAATCAGACTAAACAGATCAGCACTCGGTTTCCCCAGAGTCTGTAGAAATGGGGCTTATTCTAAGAGAATGCTAAGGGCTTCTGATAAGAGCTGAAGCCTCCTCTGTCATCGACCTCAGGAGGGATTAGAACCATTGAACTTGTTGCAGAGAAATCCGTCTAAATTCAGACACCAAGTTCTGGGGTAGGATGCACATGCGTCATACACAAGAGCCTAATAATTCTTTTGCAATATCTTTAATGCTGTCATTACAGGGGGGAAAGAACATTTTATCAGAGCAACAGAAGCCTCTTTTTTTAACATTGCCTGAAAACTGACAAAAAACCCTACCCACAGCCACTGAAAAGGCTTTTCTTCAGGAGCCGGAAAGACCTTTCACTTTTCTTTAAGGCTAAAAGAGCTTTCTGCAGTGCCATTTTCATGTCCTATTTCTTCACCATCTCTGCTCTGCCCAATCCTTCTGGTGGTCCTCCCTGTTTCATTCCTCCAGATCTGGGTCCCCTTTGAACAGCCTTTCTGTTCTAGCAGTTGGGAGAGGAAAATCACACTCCCCTCTTCTTATCTTTTCCCCTTCCCCACCAGCAGCACTTCCCTCTTGTCCATAAATCCAGTGTAGACTCACTGTCCCATACTGAAAGTTTTGTCTAAGCTTTAGAGATCCTACAAAAAGTTATAGGAGGGAGAAAAGCAAGGCCACCCAACCTACAGAGAACCATTTCCATTAATCAGAATCAGGGTCACCAGTGACAAATACAGCAAATCTGTTAGCAGTTAGGTGACCTGAGGGAAACATCACCTTCTAAGAAACTTGTTCCCATAAGACTCAAAATTAGTGGGGTTAAGAGGCCTCACAGGCTTCTGTGTCCATGGCTGCTTCCTTTGAGTCAAGTCATGCATGGTGATGAAGCACTGAGCACATTAAGTTCCATGAAGCTCACTGTCCTGGCTATATTTCTTGCTGATTTGAGTAATTTTTTAGAACTGTTATTTTTTGGTGATTATAATCCTGCAGGAACTCTGGGCATAGGGCTGAAGGGACCTCATGGATCACTGAATCCTTTTCTTGAAATTCTCTCATATAATCCCACTCACAAGACTTGCAAATTCAGGCTTTAAGCTAGCAAGGTAGTTTGTTCCCAGAGTGTGCTTTGGATATGGCTTTTCAATAGTGCCCCAATGCTTAACTGGTTCTGCTGTGTTTTTAGCAAGTTTTATATAATAACTCTACCTGCAATGTACTTCAAAAGATTCTGTTAAGACTACTACAGTAAACCTGCTGACTCCATAATACAATTTCTGAGTAATTCCAGGTCAAACCTTTAATCAAAGAGACCTCTTTAAGCTTCTTCTCACCCTTATTAAAGAGATTTACAAAACCGTGAAGGAGGTTGGAGAGTTAATGATGTGCCATTTAAAAAGGCTCCATTAAGATTTGGGTATTTTTATCTTTTAGAAAAAAAGCATTTGCAGATTATAACTCTAAGGAGACAATTATAAGAGCATTCTGAGAGTCTTTTCACTTGATCTATAAAGGGGAGAAATGGTACAGCAGAGCGTAGGAAAGAAAATACACTGCCTAAGCCTTTTTCTTGAATAGGATCCTAACTAGCCACGTCGCAGCTGCAGAGAAGTGTCTTATGTTCCTGTGATTTATTACTGTAAGGGCCACATCATCTGCCAAAGTGTGCTTGTAAGAAATTAAATGGTTTCCAAAGGAAACATTAGAATAAGACAGATTTTAGATTTGCATTTTTACCCTGATTAGTGTCTGTGAAGTTCCTTTGAAAACTTTTGTATCAAACACAAATACAAAATTATTGCCAAATTCAGTTTGAATTTGGGAAGGTTTCAGGAAGGAAGCCCAGTTACCCACAGAAAGGCATCAAGAGACTGCTTACCAGGGTGAGAATACAGAACGGGACTGAAAGAGAAAGGAAGTGGCAATCTTCCAGCATGCTGCACCTTGGACCGAATTGCTTTCTGTCTAACATGATGAGTTGCTCACAGGCCTGAGTTATTCTGCTACCCTTTTAGCTCGACCTTGGACACTAAGCTTCAAATCAAATGTAAGCAACAAACTAAGGGCTTGATCCTGCACTCCGACTTCCCTTTCACTTCAAATTGAGGAGGGGGAGTAGTATTAAGAACCTATATTAATGTTGATCATGGTGGTATTCCTGATGGTCTTCCAACAAGAAAAATTGCCAGAGAAGAAAACTCCCACAATTAGCCTAGCTACTGCTGACAGACAACTTGGGATCATAGCAGAAAATGAAGCAGCGATATTTTCGTTGATCCCAATAGCATCCAGGAACCTCAGAGTCAACCCTTCAGGATGTATGTTTGCATATAAGCATTTTGCCAACTTGTATCAGTTTCTCAATTTCAAAGGGAAAGAAATTCAGCCTCACAGTATTTGTTCACAGTTACAAGATTCTGCTCTGTGGTCCTGCTGTAAGTCAGGAAAACTGAGTACAACCGTAAAGAATTCCCAATACTTCCATCAGAAAGACCTCGGGAACATACAGTAGGAGTCTATTACACTTTTTAATTTGCCATTAAAACATGGAGAGAGGCAAAACAAAATACAAATACATGAAAAAGGAAAAACATGTAATAATGTAAATAGATTGGCAAGGTGTGACACTGGATATTCTGTCATGAATTCCCAGAAGTTTACTATCACTAAAAGGCCAAACAAGCCTCTTGGTCGATATCAACTGGACTCATATTGTATAAAACACCTAAATACTAGCAGTGAGAAAGGACTGGCATCTTGCTGGCCTAAAGAGGTGACTTGATTTTCAGATGTGTCAGGAAGTTGCTCCTGGCAAATTACTGTTGTCCAAAAAAACATATATTCTGCCAAATAATTGCTAACTTAAGTTTTCCAGGATAGGAATCAAAAAAGCACAAATAGTTGCCATGAGGCACAGGGAACAAAGCAGCTTTGGTAGTTAACACCACAGAGGAAAATTCTCCCCTGAGTTTATATAGTCTTCAGAGGGGATTGTAAAAAAAACAGGGAACAATCAGATGCATGAACAGCTGGAAATAAGTGGCTAATCACAAAGAGAGGGTTTTTTGAACTGGATCTTCCCACCTTTATCTGTGGGAGAAGTTTTGCAGAGCTTCCACAAGGGATTATTTCTGATTTTTAATTTGCATTAGCAGTTGTAACCAATAGCAGCTCCCTACAAACCACGAATATCTCCACTCCGATTACGGAGCATGAGTTACACCACCTCAATACCTCAGTCCCTTTGCTTTAGCACTGACCTATGAAAGGACGACTCATAACTGCTCCATCTTCTGCCTGCTTCCTTTTCTCATTTCCTGGTCAAAACAGGCGCTTCACCCAAACTACTGCAAATTTCCTTGGGGAGACAGGATCACATTCTGATGAAGCCCACCATCAGATTTGTTTTAGACCTACAAAATGTCAGGATCAGCCCATAAGAATCCTTCCAAGTGCATGGCATAGTTCTCTTCCTAGACATTATTTTTACAATCCCATTCTCCCCTTTGGGAGCCATGCAGAGAAGGCAGGTAACACATGCGAATCCATTGCAAGCATTTCTGACAGCTTCTTTGACAGATGTCCAAGACACACTGTTGACAGCACATTTTTTTAACTGCTTAGGATTAATTAAAACTGATTTAGCATTGAGAATCTTCTAACTTTGTTCTGACCAGGAAAAATCATGTTCAACTATGAGATGACTGGTATCATTAAAATTCTATTTCAGAGAACTGCTGTTAAGTGATAATTTTGCTCTTCAAATTAGGAGAGAGGATTAATAATTGAATGCAAAGATCTAGTTATATATTTCCGTGGGTTTGTTTCCTAATAGGAAGAATGACTTGTGCAGAAATCCATTAAAATTTTTAGTATTCCCATGCTAGTCTGATTCTAGGCTTTTCCATTAAGTAGCACAGTCATAATGGCATTAAACCACTTAAGCAGCAAAAACAGCACATAATTATCACTTTGAATTCAATCTTTTAGAGTGTGAATAGATACTGTACATCACCGACAATTCACACTCCTAAGGAGATTTTTCTATTCCTTCATAGCAGCTTCACAGCCTCTTGCACTGATATAACTGACCCAAACATGCCTAAGTTTTTTTCTCAAGAAAAATTCATCAGAATAATGAGACAGCAAAATTAATCCCAGATGAAAGAAGGTGTAACAATCGCCTACTGCTTTATTCTTACCTTACGAGAAGTGTTTAGATACAAGTGGGAACTAGGGCACCATTACCCATGTATCAGCATATCAACATGTGAAACCATGAGTACATTCTCAGAATTACGAGCATGTTAGATATTGCACATATTAGAAAAAAAAAAAAAGTCCCACATGGTATAAAGCACATGGAAGCTCTATAGAAATGAGGGGAGAACAGAAAGACTGTGCAGCACGCAGCATCCCCTCTCTTGCCCCTCAACACACCCCACTGTATTTACTGCCTGGGACCTCTTTCCCTAGGGAATTAGGAAGTGTGACATCTTATCTGTACCTGCTACCTCAAGCAGCAGTGACAATGGCTTGCTCCCTGCCACCAAGGGACAGCTGGGAGGTGCAGCCGGTGTGAACAGAGACAATACTGGCTTCGCACCACTGCCATCCTTGATGCCAGCACTGCAGGGAGCCAGGAGCAACACTGAGCATTGCAGGGTCAGGGATCCCCCAGGTGCCCTTCACCTGGTGCCCCCTCCCATACAATTAAGCCTCTGTCACTCTGTAGATACTACCATAGTGCTAAGGAGCAGTGGCACCGTGGCATTTTGGTATATGTTAAAGGGATCCATAAGGCCAATAAAAGGCAGAGCGCAGGAGCGCTGTGGTTCAGTTGTCAACAGCAGTGCCGCTGCTAGAGCCTGCAGCACAGTATCTGCAGTGACAGAAGGCTGTGCAAGTCAGGAGTTGAAATACAGCCCGTTGTTTACAAACCAAACTGAAGCCAGAAACAATGCAACACTGTCAACGTCTGTTTGAAAGAGGCTAAAAACCTAACTCATCCCCTGACCTCAAACGCAGCAATCTCAGACCCTATGCGCTCTCCTCTTTCGCCTGCAGTCTACGCTACTCCCTGCTCACACGTGCGCGCTGTCAGCAGTGCTTACATCCCTGCTTCAGCAGAAAGCATAAAGCTGCATCTGATCACAGTGCCAGAGTGACAGCATCCCCTCCTATACAGAACAAGCTCTCTCTTTCATGGTCCTCAGCTAGCAGGTAAAGATGAAACAGTTCTTCCCCCACGCCAGGACTAGGCGTATAATGTTCGTGGTACATATCTTCTCTGCTGAATCACAGATTTACAGCTGCAGTACAGGGCTCTGAGTTGCTGCTCTGACATCATTAATAATTCCAGTTTGTTGCAAACACTTATCTAGCAGACATTGCTCTGCCTCTGCACATACAGCTTGGGAGTCTCCTACTTCAACATCAGTATAGGAAAGCAAATGTCTGCTTGGAGAATCTGATATTTCAAACCTCAGTTCCCTTGACGAAATGAAGGGATGACAACATTTGGTATAAGAAAGCATCTCATGGAAGCTACTGACATTCAGGCCTGTCAAATGCTCCGCTATTTCCATCCTTCCTCTTCCTCCTCTTCCCTTAGGGGGCTAACGTCAACAGAACTTCACAGATCTTTCCACCTAGTAGCAATAACTATTTACTCACCCTAACCCCTTTTACAATAAATACCATCCCAGAAGCTTTTGTGTATCTCCAGGGTGCAGGTGACCAAACCGAGGCAAGGTTTACAGATTTACTCAGACACTGGACCAGAACTCCTGTGAACCAAAACACAAACCTAGTCCTGTGCTCAGGCTCCACAAACCATAAATCATGTCAAGGCATTGCCTGAAGAGCAAGGTTCTCCTTCTGGCTTCTCTGGGGCTGTCTTTGTCACTGCTGCTCGTAATGGCACTTCTTACCTATGCAACCTGAGCCTGAACAACCATAATCTGAGACCATAATTTTCTGCAGAGGCTCTTCTTCAAATAACCTCGAGCTGACAACAGCAAGCTCCTTAAAGATGCAGCAAAATTACTTCATCACTGTTTCATGCATTTTATTTCAAAGGACTATTAAAAACCCATTTTTACTAATAGAATTCTATTTTCATCTCTCCTTTTTTTTTCCCCTTTGGGAGCTTGAAAAATAAGATTTCCCTATCTCTGCCTTTTTTTTTCCTGTCTGGTTCTATTTGATCAATGATGATTCTTTTTTTCCTGTGCTTCTAAGAGAGTTGACATTAAAATGTCGAGTTCCTATTCTCTTGCTGTTGTATTTGTGCATCGGAGCCATTCACAATTATGTCAGCTCAGCTCTGGGCATTGTCTCTGCTGGTTCAATTCCAGCTGAATTGCTGGAGCTAGCAGGACATTAGCATTTACTTGATTGATTTAGCATACCCAGAGAATAAGATGGGGTTTGCATTCAGCTACACACTTTAAAAACTGAGGAAATTATCAAGCAGTCCAAAGCTGACAAGTTCTTTTGGAGTCACAGATTTTTTGCTTCTCATATATCTTCCTGTGCTTGAGGGCATCATTTCAATAATGGCTATTCCAATGCCAAGCCCTTCCTTGACAGTGCTCATGGATGAAAGAGGAGAGAAAAGTGATTTAAAACTATTCTTTAACATAGCTAATCAATTTAATAGATTTCAAGGATAAAAGATCATATTTTGCATTATGTCCTATAAAATGTGGGCTGTACAATTTCATCCTGTAATTCCAGCATTTTGTCCAGCAGCTGGAGAGAACACTTCTTCAGTGATAAATACTTCAACATGAGTTTTGAAATTAGCATTAAAAATATAACGCTGTACTCTTGTTGGCTTTAAAACTTTCTTCCTTTGTCCAGTGCCAACCCCTGTGACAAGGTCTTGATATTATATGTGGCTGCACACACTTGCTCAAGATGCACATGACCTACGAAGAGCCCATGTCTTTCCCAATTCCAGATTTTGTGTGCGAATCTAGAGTGAAGAAGAGGATTCAGGGCAAAATTTTCAGAAAAGAGGGCTAAAGTTTGGCTTCAGAATCCATCCTCCTCCAAAAGAAATGCTGAGCTTAGTGGCTCCCTGTGAAGTGAATGAAAAAAATCTGGCTTTACCCACCTGTGAACTAGAATGTCCAACTATTTTATGACTTCAGAACAGGGATTCCCAAACCTTTATCAACAAAAGGACTGAAGACCTCAGCAGATGTGTTTATTCAGTTATGCACTTTATGGGCTGAATGAAACAATGGAAGTACCAGATATAACAGAGCAGTAATAGTCAACACCTGACAACAAAGTCAGCTGTCCCAGCCTAACCATACCTCTGCATTTCTCATAATTTCAGCAGTATCTTCTGATTAGGGGTTCTTTCTATAGGGCATATAGCTCAAGTGATGTTTATGTGCCCAGAAGCATCTGCAATAGCTCACCTCTAGCTTCGGTTGCCCGTTCTGAATGTTACTGTACTGCTCTATCCCAGCTTCTCTGCTGCACACTTACATAACAGAGAGACAGATGAGCCTGTTTCCAACAGAGTGGACAGTCATTTGTGATCATTAACAAGCAGTCACTGTAAAAGATGACAACTCGTGTCAGCTGAAACATTTCACATTAATTGGAACAAAGTTCCTATCAAACATGTTTTGATAATAGCCAATCTCTCATGGACATTTTAGACCACACAGTGAGAACATAATGTTTGATGTCTTTCCTTGGAGGCAAGAGCATCAGAAAGCAAATGCAGCTGCAGCCAGCAAGGAAAGACAAACAGAAAACAGCAGGGGATCAGCTGTCTGTCAAGCAAGGAGCTGTGGAGCTCTCCAGCTCTGTCAGCAATTTAGATCCTGGCACAGGTGTTTCGGTTTCAAAAGCTGCTATTGTTTGAGTGTGGTAGAGATATTACGAAGGATCAGTAACAAGGGGTGAAGCTGGAGTTAAAGAACATCTCAATGGACAGCAAGTCAGTACTCAAAGCTGAAATCTGGCCGATATTCTGCGTGCATACATGACTGCAGGCTTTAATACAAAAACCAATGCACAGCCATTTGTGGTGATCTTAGAGGAGCCAGTTCTCCTGGTTCCTTCCTACTGTATAACTGAGCATCTCCGTTGGCTTTCCTCACTTAACTTCCATCTTAGGGCTGCCCCTTCCTCAGTTATGACATTTGACTGGTTCCCAGACCATGGTGGAATGACTTCAAACACTTATCTCCTGCAGTCATTAAACAGTTTCTTGTAGTAATTTGAGATGGGTAGCTTACAGAAGTACGTGTGTCTAAATAAGCTCTAATATAGCTCCAGAATGCCTAACAATGCCTGTTGTGAGATCTTATGCATTACTATGCCATTTTCCTCCTTTTAACACCAAACAACAACTTCAAGCAACACAGAAGGCAGAAGAGTCTCTTCAGGTTTCTAACATTCTTTACATGCTACTTAAACTTTCTCTTCACTGACCTGCTGCTGGAGAAAACCAACGTTGAAAATATATTAAATTGACAGTCAAGGTCTGTAGCTATGTTAGTCATTCTGTTAGAGCCTTGGAAAGAACCTCACTGAAGTCAAGCAGGAAAAAAATTGTTGAAGCATCAGCTGAAGCAGTGAGTTGCAACTTACTCAAATCTTCTCTCTAAAGTACATGATCAAGGAACTGCTGAAGCCCTGAAAGCCACAACTGACTCTGCAAACAGGAGATATGTAACACAAACTTTAGAGTGACCTCCAATCTCTGGTATGTGGTAACAACCTGAGTGTCCATTTATTTATACCTTAAAAGCAGCCAGGCAGGAAAAGATAGGATGAGTGATGTTCTTTTAGTGTAGTAACAGAACTACACAAACATACAAAGTGACAATATTCTCCTGTCATAGTGTGTAACTGGTGTTTAATTCCCCTACATGGATCCATTCTGGACATACACTGATCCAACCAAAATCACTACTTTGTAACATTTTTACCTGAACCACAGGCAATGGCTCCCCATGCTCAGAAGAGTCAAGCAATCAATGTTCTTACGAATCTTTTTGACAAAGATAATATTGTTAAGCTTTGATGTCTACAGTGCATCCATGAGCCTAAAATAAAACCTCACCTCAAAAACTGAGGCATCTGGGGAACCCAGCCAGATGCCAGAGAATCCAGAGCAGCTCAGTTATAAACTGACTGAAATAAAACCCACCAAGTTCAGCTAACCAGAGCATAACTTGAAATATATGGAAAACCTATAGAGGACTTTATCCTAACCTTTATGTTGGCCTAAGTATACACTGCAATCAGCTAATAAAGAGATAAAACATACAAAACATTTTTTTTTATTTTTCTTCAAGAGGCTGGTGGAAAAAGGGACCAAACTGTTGTTCAGTGATGCGCCTTCACCCCAGGTGTCAGTTCTAAGTTCTCGAGCTGATGTGCAGAAAGCAATTCTGACATCTTTCCGTCTGGAGCTCAGGAATAATTATCACTAAAGGAAAGAAAAGGTTGTGTTAGTAGAAAGGTGCTTTGGCTTTAAATATTAACTACCCTTGTGTGTGTGTGGAGCTCTACGCCAGAGGAAAGGGAAAGTGAAATGTACTAAATGTTTACACTATGCCTCCAGCAGGGTTTATTGTGTCGGGTTGGAAATTTAGGGCAGCGTGTCCAACCGGGGTCTGATGATTTGCTCCAGGCGATGGTTCAAGGCCGGTTCTCTCTGTCCTTCCCCATCCTGTCCCCATTCACGCACCTTCTCATTTAAAAGCGGCGCGTTTGTGCTTGAAACTTGAACTGCTTTGCCCGCTAGGCACGTAAATACGTTCACAAAGGTTCAGATGAGCTCAGTGAACAAGCCGCTAACCAGCCTCCGCCAGCGCTGCGGCCCGATCACAGCGCAGCGGCCCCGGGGCAGCGCCCTTCCCGCCTTTTCTCCACAGCTCCAGCCCGGCGGCGCCCCCGAGGGCTCCAGGCTGCCCGGGGAGGGGGGGGAAGCTGCAGGCGGCCCTTCCCCGCAAGATGGCAGCGCTGCTCCGCCGCGCCGGCTGCTCGCCCGCCGCTCGGGAAGCCCGTCGTGCTTCTGCCTGAAGGTGAACCGGCAGCGCACGGCCCCGCGCCTGCGAACGGCCAGGGCGCCGAGGCAGCCTCGCCCTTGCCGAGGCTCCTGTCCTCACCCGCCCGGCAAGCCAGCCCCCCTGGCGGGACCCGCCGCGCCCTCCTGCTCCCCCAGCCCTCAGGAGACACCCGCCCGCGGTGAGCGGCCACCGCCATGGAGGCAGCGCGCGGGGAAAGGCCCCCGGGGGGCGAGGCACGGGCAGGGCCCCGTGAGGGGAGGCCAGGGCGGGTCAGTCCCGCGGGAGAGGGCGCAGGGGCTGTGAGGCGCGGCGGGACGGGGACCGCGAGATGGCATCCCAGCCGGCAGGAGGCGCCCCCGCACCAGCGGGCGGTGGTGCCTAGAAGGGCCGCGCGGGGCGCTTCCGGCAGGAAGAAAGGGAAGGGACGGGGAGGTGGCGCGCTTCCGGG
>VZTO01021043.1:24165-45222 GCA_013400615.1 Syrrhaptes paradoxus
AACACAAACTTTAGAGTGACCTCCAATCTCTGGTATGTGGTAACAACCTGAGTGCCCATTTATTTATACCTTAAAAGCAGCCAGGCAGGAAAAGATAGGATGAGTGATGTTCTTTTAGTGTAGTAACAGAACTACACAAACATACAAAGTGACTTTCCTGTCATAGTGTGTAACTGGGGTTTAATTCCACTACATGGATCCATTCTGGACATACACTGATCCAACCAAAATCACTACTTTGTAACATTTTTACCTGAACCACAGGCAATGGCTCCCCATGCTCAGAAGAGTCAAGCAATCAATGTTCTTACGAATCTTTTTGACAAAGATAATATTGTTAAGCTTTGATGTCTACAGTGCATCCATGAGCCTAAAATAAAACCTCACCTCAAAAACTGAGACATCTGGGGAACCCAGCCAGATGCCAGAGGATCCAGAGCAGCTCAGTTATAAACTGACTGAAATAAAACCCCCCAAGTTCAGCCAACCAGAGCATAACTTGAAATACAGGGAAAACCTATAGAAGACTTTATCCTAACCTTTATGTTGGCCTAAGTATACACTGCAATCAGCTAATAAAGAGATAAAACATACAAAACATTTTTTTTTATTTTTCTTCAAGAGGCTGGTGGAAAAAGGGACCAAACTGTTGTTCAGTGATGCGCCTTCACCCCAGGTGTCAGTTCTAAGTTCTCGAGCTGATGTGCAGAAAGCAATTCTGACATCTTTCCGTCTGGAGCTCAGGAATAATTATCACTAAAGGAAAGAAAAGGTTGTGTTAGTAGAAAGGTGCTTTGGCTTTAAATATTAACTACCCTTGTGTGTGTGTGGAGCTCTACGCCAGAGGAAAGGGAAAGTGAAATGTACTAAATGTTTACACTATGCCTCCAGCAGGGTTTATTGTGTCGGGTTGGAAATTTAGGGCAGCGTGTCCAACCGGGGTCAGATGATTTGCTCCAGGCGATGGTTCAAGGCCGGTTCTCTCTGTCCTTCCCCATCCTGTCCCCATTCACGCACCTTCTCATTTAAAAGCGGCGAGTTTGTGCTTGAAACTTGAACTGCTTTGCCCGCTAGGCACGTAAATACGTTCACAAAGGTTCAGATGAGCTCAGTGAACAAGCCCCTAACCAGCCTCCGCCAGCGCTGCGGCCCGATCACAGCGCAGCGGCCGCGGGGCAGCGCCCTTCCCGCCTTTTCTCCACAGCTCCAGCCCGGCGGCGCCCCCGAGGGCTCCAGGCTGCCCGGGGAGGGGGGGGAAGCTGCAGGCGGCCCTTCCCCGCAAGATGGCAGCGCTGCTCCGCCGCGCCGGCTGCTCGCCCGCCGCTCGGGAAGCCCGTCGTGCTTCTGCCTGAAGGTGAACCGGCAGCGCACGGCCCCGCGCCTGCGAACGGCCAGGGCGCCGAGGCAGCCTCGCCCTTGCCGAGGCTCCTGTCCTCAGCCGCCCGGCAAGCCAGCCCCCCTGGCGGGACCCGCCGCGCCCTCCTGCTCCCCCGGTCCTCCGGGGACACCCGCCTGCGGTGAGGGGCCACCGCATGGAGGCAGCGCGCGGGGAGAGGCTCCCGGGGGACGAGGCACGGGCAGGGCCCCGTGAGGGGAGGCCCGGGCGGGTCAGTCCCGCGGGAGACGGTGCAGGGGCTGTGAGGCGCGGCGGGACGGGGACCGCGAGATGGCATCCCAGCCGGCAGGAGGCGCCCCCGCACCAGCGGGCGGTGGTGCCTAGAAGGGCCGCGCGGGGCGCTTCCGGCAGGAAGAAAGGGAAGGGACGGTGAGGTGGCGCGCTTCCGGGTCGGGTCGGGGCGCGGCGGCCGGAGTCCTGGCGCGGGCGGCCCCGGTAAGTGGCGGGAGGGTTCCGGCACCGGGGCCGCGCGGGGGAACGGGAGGCAGGAGCGGGCCCTGCCTGCGGTCACGGCACCGGCCCCCGCGGTTGTAAGGCTCCGCTGGCGCTCCGGGTGTCGCGGGGGACTGCGGCGGGCGGGCCGGGCCGCCTTCGGGGGTTCGCCGGGAGGGCTCCCCCGGAGAAGTGCTGCGGCGTCTCGGTGCTGCGGGCGGGGGGAAGGCTGCGGGGCCGGCGCAGAGCAGCGGCGGGGCGGGGGCCGGGCGGTTCGCGGCGGTAAAGCAGGTCCGGGGCACAGGGCCCCTCCCGCGGGGATCTGTCGGTAACGGGAGCCCTGAGGGGGAACTTCCTTTGGGCCACCGCTCTTCCAGCAGCGTTGTCCTGGTGTGTGAGGTCAGGGAATTGCAGCGGGATTTAGAAATTGAAGAATGTATTGAAACGAGACAGAATCTTGCCACAGTAAATGAATTCCTGTAAATTCTTAGTGTGTCTCCTTTCTAGGAAAAATGATTGCGGAAAGCAGCTCCTTTGTGAAGGGTGTGGTGCTCGGAGGAGCCTTCTGCATGTTGGTGACACTCCTCGGACATATCAAGGAGGGCCATGGGACTAAAGCACATCACCACGAGCATCATCACATCCAGGCTCCCAACAAAGAAGACGTCTTAAACCTTTCAGAGGGTGAACGCATGGAGCTTAGTAAAAGTATCCGCGTTTATTGTATCATCCTTGTGAAACCAAAAGATCTGGGGCATTGGGCTGCAGTGAAAGAGACGTGGAGCAAGCACTGCGACAAGGTGGAATTCTACAGCTCTGAAAATGTCAAAGTGTTCGATTCTGTCGTTCTCAACACAAATGATATGTGGGTGATGATGAGAAAAGCTTACAAGATAACATACGAACAATATAAAGATGAATTCAACTGGTTCTTCCTTGCATATCCAACAACATTTGCTATTATTGAAAATCTCAAGTATTTCTTGCTGCAAAAAGACCCCTCACAGCCTTATTATATAGGACACACTGTGAAATCTGGTGACCTCGAGTATGTAGCTGGTGAGGGAGGAATAGTCTTAAGCATTGAATCACTAAGACGACTCTCCCGTGTTCTTGAAGACCATGACAAGTGTCCAGAGCAGGGAGGTATGATTTGGAAACTTGCTGAGGATAAACAGCTAGCAATCTGCCTGAAGTATACTGGAGTGTTCGCCGAAAATGCAGAAGATACAGAAGGAAAAGACGTCTTTAACACTAAATCAGTGGGTGCTCTCATTAAGGAAGCAATGTCTACTCACCCTCAGCAGGTGGTGGAAGGCTGCTGCTCTGACATGGCCATCACGTTCAGCGGACTGGCCCCGAACCACATGCACGTGATGATGTACGGCGTTTACAGGCTGAGACCCTATGGCCACACGTACAATGATGCACTTATCTTCCTTCCACCTGAAGGCTCAGACAACGACTGATGTCTCTTCAGAGAAGACCTGAACCCATGGAGTCATCTCTTCTCATGACACCCATTTGTACGGACAGATTTGATTTTTGTATCTGGTGGTACTGGTGTACAGTTTGGGTTTTTTTTGCACATTGAGGTTTGGTAGAGCTCTGGAAGGAGAACTTTTTTCTAAATCTTTTATACAGAAATGCTTCTGGCTGGAATGAAACGATGAAGTTAATGTTTATGATAAATGGAAACTAAGTTTATATGGGGGGGTTTGTACATGTAAATATTTATTAATGAAAACCCTAAAGAACTTTAGTCTACTGTCACAAATATATTTTTGCAAGATTTTGATTCTTTCAATTCTTCCTGGCATTTCCAGAATGTCTTTATATCTTTCTAAGATATACAAATAAAACTATGGATTCAGTCTCAATGACTAACTTTAAGCTATTTCCTTTAAGCTACACAATAACTTGAGCTATGCTGTTGATGCAGCACCTGTTGCTTTATGTACAGATCCTAACCCAGTAAGGAATTAGCAGGAAGCAAGCTGATGAAAGAGATCTGTTAGGCAGTTGCAGCAGAGTAATACTAAGTGACCTTTGGACTGCTGGTTTTAAGCAGACAAAAGAAAGAGATAACTATATTTGAGTATTAACACAGTCAGGCTGTTAGCACAAGACTGATTGCTTATTTAAAATTTCACTTCATATATAAGCATTTTAGAATAAAGGTTCAGTATTTTCACTCCTGTTACTGGTGCTAATAGTGTTTACAAGGAAGGTGTTCGTTAACTGTCAATACAAATGTACTGTAGGTGTATTTACAGTTATTTTTAACACCAAGATGCAGAAAGTGCAATGCACGCTTGCACTCCCGCTCTTTCTTTGAATATCGGGCAAAACAGAGTACATGCCACAAAGCAGCGTGCAGACTGCCCCAGTACAGGGTTAGGAGAGGGAAGTTGGGTGATGGGAACACTCTGACAAAGCCGGGTAAAGGAAGTAAAATTTTGATTTCAGTCATGTTTCTGATACTAAAGACAGTTCTGACCTCACAGCAACAAGAGTAGCCATAAGGCAAGTCAAGGAAAAAGAAGGTGAGTTAACAATTCAAACCAGAATAAATGTCATTTATCACTGATCTGAGTGGTACTGAAACACAGCAGGAGGAGACAGGATAGAAGGGGAAAAAGCAAGCCACAGAACACAAGACTAGCTCATTTTATGCAAAAAAGAACCACTGAACCACAAACTGATTCCCCACAGCACTAACAAGAAATTAGTATATTCATAGCAGAGTCTTTATGATGCATAAAAATATCCATCAGCGTTCTGAAGGGAAGGTCTGAGGTTTAGTCAAACTTTTTTCTGCAACACTGCTGTAATAATCGCCTTAACTGATGTCTTCCTACATTAATAGTTTCAGATTTACCCTCTCACTTTCAAAAGTACAATCTTGTGAACAACTTTACAGGAGAAATTTAAAAGTAGCAGGTATTGGGTATCACATTCCATCTCCTATGTCTTAATTTGACTTTAGAATCAGATAGAGAACACCTCTGCCATTATCTCCTGTAAAGGTCCAGAGCGGGGAAACCAAACATGCGGAACAGCACCAAGACAAGGCACTTGCATACAAAATTACGTTCTGGCATTATAAAATACAAGTGTTAGAACAGAGACTTGAAATATTAATAAATGCTTCCAGAGACAGAGTTACGAGTGGTTGACCTTAAAGTTTCCTTAGTTTATTAAAGGATTCCGTGGCACAGGCTGTTTTCCACAGGCATAGCTTTGGGAATGCAGTTGCTGAACAAAGAGTTGGATTATCCAGACAAACACGCAGTGCTCTGCAACCCGTTCTGTAGATGGACATACACGTGGCAGTGTGCACAAGCTGAGATCTCTTTTGACGTTCCACCTGAAGAAGCTACTCCTGGCTACATTAATAACTATGCTTTACTATTATGCCTTTGCTAAACAGTGATTTTGTTTCTGCTCCTAAAATAAGAAGGCAAAGAGGGAATAGAGCATCAGGCACCAAGTCGGCACACACTCCATTGGGAGTATGCTCACCATTACTATTAACTTCACTATAAGCAGAGTGCCATCAAACAGTGTTGGCAGGTAGAAATTTGAATATATATATTCTTCAGATATGAACTAGATAAAATAATTTCTAGTCCACATACCAGTTTAAGTTTATAAATCCTATACAGATAAATGCATACTAAAAAGAGAAAATCCTTAAGTAAAATATTGAAGTTAATGCTGCTAATAAATTAAGTTTAAAAATAAATGTCAAAAAACTGATTTCTCCACATTCAAGAAACAGGTAGACTAAGATGTTAATCAGCAGAAAAAAATCTGAAGTGTTTCAGAGGTTTTATAAGCCATACTATTTATATTTCATATACACTTTATATTACTCTTTTAGAAGAGCATAAAAATGTAAACATTTCTTGGCTTTTTCCTCCTTTTTGTTTTAAATAGCCTACTCACAGTCCATGCATGATCTTCCCATCAGATATCTTCAGTCACTGAAGACTTGGGTTTAAGACAAAACAAAAGAACCGTAACAAAAATGAATCTAGAAAACTATTGTAGCCTAACAGTACTTTCGCATTCACTTGCTTTATTTAGCATAGCCACAGAACAAAATAATTTGTACATTCAGTCACATTAAAAACAAGGAATTACAAAGCAGTCCACATTTAATCTAAGTGCATTCCTTTGGAGTAACACAGTTCCTTTTGTTTCACTTGTACGTCTTCATATGCCAAAGGCCATCGTTTAAATAGTGGATATTTTCGATGCCAATCCCTTTGTTGACCTTCTCACTGTAGGAGGAGGAAAAAGGTGCAGAAGCATTAGCTAGGTTAAATATTAGAGCAGTACAAACACAATATTTGAAGGAGAAAATGCAACCTTGTCAACTGAAAGGGGAGAAGCTATCACCCACAAAGTCATGATCTTCAACAGCAGGTGGACAAGAAACATTTGTTATTACACAGACCCACACTGCTGAATGATAAGATAACAATATTTGCCTTGCACATTTTGTCAACAACTTTCCACAATATTTTTAACTACTTCTTTGTGAGAGGCAGTTCTTCAGGCAACATTTTTGCTGCTTTTCTTAATTTTAGGGTTCCTCTATCAAAGTAGCACAGCAGCTCTAAGCAACTCTCGCCCTCCTAGCACAGGAGGTGGTGTAACGCGGCAGGAATGTGGGATTTGACAAGTTCTGGTTCCAACCGTGCCACTGGCACAATCACGTGCAGGTGAGCTGCTCCACTGCTAGCTGCAAGACATCTCAATAAAGAATTATAAATGCAAAATTTATGTGCCAAGGACTTGCAGCGTGTTACAGACATATTGTCCTCCTATATCTTTTGAGCCATTTATTTTTAAAATGGTTGTTTTGTCCATCTGCATTGGATTTGTATTCATCTTTTTTTACAGTATATTACTCCAAGGGAAAATCTGGGTTTGTCACAATAAACAAGACAAATCTTATCATTCTAGGGCCAGGAACAAGCTTCATTTCCCTGGAGAATATAATTTACTGTGTTTACACTAAGTGTTCCATTACTTATACAACTTATCCAAAAGTAACCAGGAAAGAAAATACTGCTATGCTAATTCCGTTAATACATCATGCATCGTAATCACACCAAGTGACTGAAATCAAACTGTTTCACAATGTTCTGCTTTCAACAGTATCCCACAAAAACGCAGACTAAAGGGCTGCATAGATCAGTATCGTTTCATTTTCCTCTCTGGCTCACGTTGCTGCTCACAGGAACAGGATATTCAGCTGCAAGGCTGCTGTATTTGAAGTTAAGAATTGGGAATACAGATTGTAGAATGGTTTGGGTTGGAAGGAACCTTAAAGATCATCCAGTTCCACCCCCTGCCATGGGCAGGGACACCTCCCACTAGCCCAGGTTGCTCAAAGCCTCATCCAGCCTGGCCTTGAACCCCTCCAGGGATGGGGCATCCACAGCTTCTCTGGGCAACCTGGGCCAGCATTTCACCACCCTCACAGTAAAAAATTTCTTCCTAATATCTAATCTAAATCTCTCTCAGCTTAAAACCATTACCCCTTGTCCTCTCACTACACTCCCTGATGAAGAGTCCCTCCCCATCTCTCCTGTAGTCCCCTTCAGGTACTGGAAGGCTGCTATAAGGTCTCCCTGGAGCCTTCTCTTCTCCAGGCTGAACAACCCCAACTCTCTCAGCCTGTCCTTGTACGGGAGGTGCTCCAGCCCTCTGACCACCTTTGTGGCCTCCTTTGGTTTGCAGTGATCACAGCAGGTCACCGCAGTTGTAGGACTGTGACAAAAGTAGCTATTCTTTCCACCTACTCTTGGAGCCTTTTGAAGGCACTATGAAGAATCCCAAGGAATGTAATTCCCCAACAGCTAGAGCATGTCCATATCCAGGCTGCTGCAGTCCCAGTCCTCTGTAACACATCCCCACCTCTCTCCCCTGGTAATACGACTTGGTACAGCAGAGTGACCTGGTACAGAAGATGATCCTGCCGAGAACTATCCCCACAACAAAGAGCAAATTGTTCTCATCAAGATCGGCTTCCTCACACAAGCAAGCGCTAGACGGGGCTGCAACCAACACAGCCCAAACCTGCGGGGTGCATCTTGCATCCTCCTGCAACACCTCATAGAACTTAACACGACAAAGTGGATTAGCTCCTTATAACTTAGTACTATCTGAATGCAAAGAACAACCAACAGCCATTTCAATTTCCTGTCTCTTCTCCCTCTCCAGTAGTTTCCAGCTGATGTTTATTCCCTGAACAGATCTCTGTATTTCACAAGAAGCTAAGCTAAGCTAGTAAGCACTTCAGGCAGGAATGCTGCATGTGGGTACAAGGTAAAAAAAAAAAAGAAAAGGCCACAGAGGAAAACCCAGCTGGTCAACCAACTACCAGCACGACTTTAGTCTCTGCTGTCCCTGCAGATAAAAATCACTTCAACATTTTCAACCCCTTCAAATCCAAATTACATCTCTCGCCCAGCCCAGGGAGTAAGTACTCTATACAGGTATTTCTTTGTTCAGCAAGATCTTTGAGAAAGTATGATCAGAGAGCAAGAAATACCAACAATCAGAGGTAGTACTAACATTGTACATCTTAAAATGCATATGAGAATGGAAGAACTATTTTGATTCAATTTGGTAAAGCAGTAAGTAGGGAAGATATTCCCTGCCTCCTCTTCTTTCCCCAAATATTAATCAACAAAATTAAATCTTTGAGAAATTCTGTACTTGAACGACACATGCTGTAACAGCGATGCAGTAAACTTGATAGTGGTGCTTATATTCCAAAATAACATAGGAATAAGGATGTAGGACAGGGTATAGTTCAATGTTTAAAACACTTACATGTCCTCAGCTGACATCTTCATTACTCCCACACACAACGCATGTTGTTTTCCCTCTGCCATTATTGCCTACAAATTACTGCTAAGGAAAACAGATTTCTTTTTTAAAACTATTTCAGAAAAGTAAAAGCAATATGAGGAAACCGCTTTCCGTAAAGTCTCAAAACCCCCTGTTGAACTTTTACCCTTTTATTAATTCTAGAGCTCTAGTGCTTAAAGATAAGCAAAATAATGTGCTGCATTTAACAACTGAATCACAGTGTGTAGAACAAAGCATGTATTTATGAACTTTAAACAGCAATTACAGAAAATGATCTCCCAGCACTACACTCCATTTCCTCCTTTGTGCCTAACACTGAGAGACTATAGTCTCACCCCTTCTGTAACAAAACTGCAACTGTACATGGGGCCATTTTAGATTCCAAGGTACAGAAGAACTGAGACACAAATCAAAAAACCAAAAGTACTGAAATTAGACATGTCCTTTACAAAGCTTAGCAACACGTGATGCTAACTGCTGATCTTTTCCTACAGCAGCTAACAAAAGCAGCACAGTTAACTATTATTAATGCTGTATTTGCTCAGGGTTCCTTGCTCAGTAATAAGGAATGAATTAGCATACTTTCCTCATTTTACATATCCTAATTTCACCAGACACATAGAGCAACTCTTGACTACAAAACCTAAACATCTTTCCAAACTCCCTAGGAACAGGAGCAACTACTTCTATAACTGAAGGAGACACCAGATTGATTAAGGAGGTTGGAGACAAATTACACTGTACCTCACCTATTTTTACAGTTCTGCATAAAATCACAAAGGAGCTCCATTTATCCATTAGCTTAACAGAACAGCATCCCACCCAACAGCACAGCAGGAACAGTTATTCGGTTTGGAACATCACAGTAAGTAAAAAAATTGAAGAAAAATTTTAACCTTGCCACATAACATCTGAATCTCTGCAGCTCTTTTCAGATTACTAGTTATTCCATGAAATACCATAAAAATCCAAAGTAATTCAGATTATGGTCAGCTGAGAACACAAGAACAGAAATTTTAACTCATCTGACAGGAAGCAGTAATTCACAGTTAAAGAAGGATACAACAACAGTATCAACGGCAGCAGGGTAAAGTTTTGCTCCAGGAGACGTCAGGCCAGGGCACATTATATTAGCTCCACTCAGCACAAATTTAATGGCGCCTTTATCAACCTGCTGATGTGGTAGAATAAATGGGTCTAGGAGGGGAAAGATACAGCATTACAATTAATATGGTAAGATGAAAACATTAATAACTCATTATCAAGTCAGTTTAGATGGCACAATTAGATACACAGTGTGCTGCAAGGGTAGGAAGTTTGAGAAACAATTACCAGAGCTCCTACTGGGCTGTACTGTCCCAAAAAGACACAAATACTGTCCTCCCAGACCACATCTTTTATCTGAGAACAAAAGGGTAATCCAACACTAGGCCTATCCCTCCTGCATACCCATATACTGAGTAACAATTTTGACAAGTTCCCCTGGTGAAAACAATCACACAAGTGCCCACATACTAAGAGGTCTTAAAACTAAGGGCTCTTAAATCCCTCAAATTACACATATGACCTCTTACATGAAAAAAAAAGTTTAATGTTAACAGGACAAAAAAGGCAAAGATGGACAAAATTCATAGAGGCTGCCAGCTCTCCAAGCCATCCTTCAATTGCACACACCTTGAAGTATTTCAAACATTGAGATATGACTGAATTATGTCTTTAGGGACACCTACGCTCATCCAAATCAGAGTAACACAACCAAGCAGAACAGTGAGAATAGCAAGAAAATAATGCAAGAGACTAAATAGTAAAAAGTATGCAGCATAAATTCTTACAGGAGACAAGCATACATCAGTAAACTCATAATTAAAGACCATTTTTCTAGTAAGACCCTACAAGCATTTAGAAGGAAGCAAAAAGGGTTTAAAGGAAGAGCTGGAAGAACAAAAATAGGGCCTAACAACAGGAAATTTAGATCTCTGTCCTAGGGAAACCTCTCTCAAGTATTTTTGCACACCTTTGCATAATTCAGTTCTTAAAAATTAAAGTTTAGACTGTTTAACATATAGTATCACAATAATTATGGGGGAAGCAATCCATATATAGGCACCTGAAATAGCAAAGCAATAAATTACAGTTGAGAAGGTATACCGCATCTTTGAGATCTATTCTAGACTACATATATGCATGCAAGTAGTAACTTCTTTTCAGTTCAACTCTACAGAAGTCCTGTGGAATCATACACTCACCCCGCTCTCCTCACTACTACCATCCTCAGGAAACTTACATTTGTGAAGCAACCGTAGCGTCGGGTAAAAAATCCCTTCTCTTTGTCTGAAGAACAGCAACTCCCCATTCACAGTGAGGATTTCTATATGTTCATGACTGCAAGATTAAAAGAAATTATTCCAATGGCTACTTAAACATTTTATATTTTAAGGGAAATATTTCATTTCACAGTGTCTGGTCTATCTTGGCATCAGAGAATTAAGGCAGTCAATTACCAAGTAAATTTAAAACTAAAAATATTATCTTTTTATGCCTCATAATTCAACACTGGCCTCCTGCACACTTCTTTCCCCTTTAAAAATGCAAAAAGAAAAATCTATGGAAAAATATCCAGCTGTTCAATAACTACATTTCTTTGGTCTTCTTAAATGCAATACAAAGAATAGGCAAGGAGAAGGAGTCAGCAAAAATTTACTACTTATTTTTAAAAATAAATAATCCAGATAATACATAGAAGCCAAAGAACAGTAAAGAAATGCTACTCGAAGCTATCCAAACAATTCACTACTAGGCATCATTTGTTCTCCTCAAGCTTGCTACTAGCATGCCTTCAAGAGCCTGACGGGCACATGCCAACTTTCTGTTTTGGCCACAACATGGACTATTATCTGCAAGAAATTAGATGCTTTCCAAAAACACAAGGTTCATCTACTATACAAAACAAACACATAAAGGCAGCAATCCTATTACCTCAGAAGCAAAGGTTAAGAGAAAGGAAACTCACCATCTTACTATTTTGACTGGGTCTTTCTTTGGCATAATTTGGTTTAGCCATGGTTCAATAACAGGAAACTGGTCTATCAGTTGATTCTTAATGCCTTTAATAACTGAAGTCTTCAGCTGAATGCAGTTTGATACATTCTCCTTTTCATCAAATCTGTCGAATGAGCAAAAGTATTTTAGAAACGCACAATTTGCTGCCCCGAAGATGCTATATCTCAGCAGCATTTATAAATTCCTTACAATACCTTAGCAATACTACATTTGTTGAACTTTCAAACTCATGAAGCTCAAATTTGCCCCCTGGGAACACTGGGCTGGGGGAAAGCAGGGAGGTTCCTACTACTAGACTGTCTCTGCCCCTAAACTTCAGAACCATGAAACGCTTCCAGTCTCACAGATACACCCTGGCACACCGCGCTATTCCACCCACCTCGCAGAGCAGCCACTGCTGGCAACACCAACACCCACAGCCCCGTCCAGATCTCTTTATGAGCCCTTCTCCTTTGTACTGCCCCAAAGTTCAGAGAAGTTCATGACTCAGCTTACTTTTTAGCTTTTTTTCCTTATAAGACGCCAACACCCCAAAAGCCCAGGCCAGCGCTCCCGAAGGGAAAGCAGCCGGCTGCGGGCGGCGCTGCCCCATGGGCCGAGGCGGCCCCGCTCCCCGCCAGCGTTGAGCAGGGCCTGGCCATGCCGGTCCCACGGGCCCGAGCCCCAGGGCAGAGGGAACGCCGCCCCTCCCCACCTTCCCCCAACCTCCCACCGCCGCCCCCGAGCCCCGGCCTGGCGGGGGACAGCGGGGCCCGGCCCCACTCACTTCTTGAACATCCTGGGGGCGGCAGACGCCGGGCGGGCGAGGCGGGCGGGGGCGTGGGGCCGGGTGTGGGACCGGCGGGCGGCGGCGCGCCTCCGCACTCCCTCACACGAGGTCCCGGCCCTCCCCTCCGCGCTAGCCGGAAGCACCGCACGCTTTACGGCCTGTCGCGCCGCTCCATCGCAACGGAACGCGCACAGCCTCAGTAGGGCGGGAAAGAATTGCAATTCCCAAGGGACCGCACTTTACGACCTGTCGCGCAGCTCCCTAACAACGGAACGCGCACGGCGTCGGCGGGGCGGGCAGGGACTGCAGTTCCCAGGGGGCCGCGCGGTGCCCCGGCGCATGCGCACTGGGGGAGCGCCCGCAGGCCGGCCGGCGGCTGAGGCGGGACGGGCCGGGGCAGCCGGGCGCCAGCTGAAGTGGTGCGTTCAGAGCGGCACAACGGGTTAAAATACTCAGGGTGACGAGAGGCATTTTTCCTGCGCGGTCCCAAGGCATCTGTACCCCCCCCGTTTGTCAGGACACGCGTGCGGAGGCGTTGGTGGGTGAGAAGTTCCCTCATTTCCCCTCAGGCCGCTGCCCGGGGCAGGAGCGGGTTTTGCAGGTTTGCCCAAGAACTGGGTGCTCGTTCCTTTCCCAGATAATATATCACTTTTCATTAAAATAAATCCTTTTAAACAGAATCAAAGTGCTAATAACTACTTACATCATTCAAACACAAAATGTGTTTAACAGGAAAAACCCAGCCACCTTCCTATTAGCAAAGCAGAAGCTATCCTGCCCCCAGGAGATGCTGGATGCTGGCCACAGCAGCCTGAGAAAGATAAAAAAGCAGATGCTGGGGCCAGCTAGGGAACCAGTCAGAGGTGACGGTGCCACATCCTGCAAGGTGAAGAAGGAGCAGAAGAAAGCTGTCATCCAGCGAGGATCGCAACTGCCAGAGAGATGGGTTCTGGTGAAGACTGTTACACTGCACAGCGTTGATTAGAATCAAATGAGGTTTTCCTTGGTGATGGCTGCAGTAATGGTGAATATTAAGAGGGCATTTACCATACTGCTTTCTAACTTCTGAAGAGCAGACATGCATGCTTTTGTTCTTTAGGCAGGTAGCTGCTATGGAAGCACACATACAAGTGACCACCTTGTTTCTAGAGTAATAGAAATGTTTCCACTGGCAAAAAAAAGGGAGAAGGGAGAGGACATAAAACACCAGGTCATCATTTATGCTAACTACCAACTTCTCTTTTCCATACAAAACAAATGAATGAGCTTTGATACTATAGCAGCTAATTAAACCTAATGCTTAAGAGTTACAGCAGTCATGCAAAGTAAAATCAAGCCTTTATACATGGTATCATTTATTCAAATAGTGAAATACAGTCAGGAACACACTGATGACTTTTTAAAAGGATAGGAATGAACTATGGCGTTCTATAAATATTCAGGCATTTAACTCACGAACACCACCTCCACCTACATTGTAGCATCACTAAAAAATACCAAGTTATAACCAAGAATTCAGTTTGAACTGAAACACAGCAACGTTGCTCATGCCCATATCAGAAAGTGAAAACAGGAGTTTATCACACCAAAAAAACCATTCCATACATTTTTTGTGTTACTCAGAATATTTTTTTTTAAATAATGCTTTGCCAAGTGAACAATCCTTGCAGGTGTGCTCACATTTTTTAAAAATGTAGTAAAAAAAATCATACTCCCATCTTGAATGTTAGAAAAACATAAGGCAAACTTTTAGCCTCAAAGATCCCAGATAAATATGACACATGTCACTAAGGCCATCTGAACCACTGGTTTCATGCTAGCCAAAAACAGCAAGATTCGTTCCTAATTGTCAAAAATGGCTTTTGTCAACAGGAAACTCTTATCTCCATTCTTCTGCTACCTGAAAACACCTGGATCACTGGCTCCTTTCAGGGCTGAGCTAACCTTGAGTCTGGCCTCAACATCTCCATCTTCTCTTCCAAATGCTTTTTGTTGGTGTACCTGCAAAGACTTCAAGGCCAGCTAACTGCTTGCCCATTCTAAATTTGCCTGTGCCAAGGATTTTTGAAGAATGCTCCAAGCACCTAGGCTGGAATTTTGTACTATCATCGCTCTCATTATTTCTGTTCAGCCTCACCACCAAAATGCTGTAGACATTTGCTGTGGTTGCAGTGTCACTTTTAAGTAACAGATTTTTAAAAGCATGGTACCTAGATAAGAGTGACAAAGCAACAGGCATATCCATCAAATGACTTTACAACACCTCCAACGCCGAGAGAAACCACCTGTCAGGATCATATGCTAAATAAGAAGGATTTAGTATCTCTCCACCCATATTTTTCAATAGACAAAGGACAAAATCTATTGCATCAGGCTTCCTCCTAGGTCCCCAGCACTTCACCTCACCTTCACCCACTCTCCCATGTATCTCAGACCATGACTGGTCAGGAGGTGCAAATTCTGACTGATGGGACACAGTCACTGACTCTTCCCCACCTGAATGACTGCATGGAAAGGAGAAAAGGATAACCCTCCTGCTTCTCCGGGAAAACAGACACTTACTCATGTATTTTCTTTTATAAATCCAACCATTTTCACAAATCAAGAACCTGTAGAAAATTAAGATCGCTTACATCTCTACACCTCTTACCTAATTTGGCTTAAGTGAACATGACAGTTACTGGGAACAGAGGAAAACTTGACAGCATAATCTATAAGTTTTATTTACTTAGTAAAACTGTTTATTTCTGTTACATCTTACTTGGAATGTAGCTTATTAATGCTTGGCAACAATACAACCTGTTTTAAAGAGAGTCAAAAACAACTGAAGCTGTGTTTGTTTTTTTAGTCTGGAAACAGCACTTTTCTGCACATCAGTAGCATTAGGTTTCAGGCCTCAGGAGCTGTCTGCCAGTGAAGTTACTCAGAGAGAAAACACACTCCAGAAAAACCTCAGCGAAATGACACTCCTATCTCTATGAACCACAGTTTCTGCCAAGACAAGTCAGTGCACCTTTCCCTGTCACACACAGAACCGCCAACAGCCTTCCCCCGAGGAGCTCCGCTGTCAGGAAGGCAGGTGTAAGCTCTTGGCTGAAGCCTTTGCAGAACCTCTTCTGGAACAAAACCACAGCTCTTGTTTCCTTACTTTCTCTGCAACTATTTCTCAGCCGTGATGGAACCATCACAAAGCTCTGGTAGAGGTCAGGTCTCCCGGGGTAGCAGGTGCACCAGCATCACAACGAGCCACTGAGGCCCACCATTCCCATTTTTCCTTCCAAACGTTAAAAAAAACCAAACCAACCGCACAGCCCTAGGCTTTAGCCCAGTGCGAGTCCATACATACTAAAAAGCTGACACTAAATGTTTATTTATAAATAAACGTAAGAAAAATAATTTCCACAGCAAGCTCGCGGGCCGAGGCCTCCACCGTGCCCGCAGGCTCAGCGCACCCGAGCCGCAGCCCGAACTAAACCCGGTTTTGTTCCACGTTTACCTCAGCCGGCAGCCCCTGCGGCAGGCGGGGCGCGGGACTCCGCCTTCCTACGCGTCCCTGCGGGCTCTGCCCCACCGCAGCGGCACCGACCCGCTCCGCCAGCCCAGCCCGCCCGGCGCGGCCCAGCCTGAGGGGCCGGGGAGCCGCCCCCCGCTGAGGGCAGGGCGGGACGGCGGGGCCACGCCCTCCAGGTACGGGGCGCGGCGAGGGACAAGCCCCGCCCCCCGCACTCCCGCCACGCGGAGGGCGGCGGCCACGCCCCTTTCCCGCACGACGCGGCCTGCGCCGGCGCGTGAGGGGGTAACGAACGCGCCCGGTACGAGCGGCCGGTAACTATGATCACTTCCGGTAGGTCAGAAGGCAGCGGAAAGGAGCGGGGGAGGGGCGCGGGGTGGCGCCGGCGGGAGCAGGGTGTGCGGGCAGCGCTGCCGGGCCGGAGGTGGGGCCCGCCGCCTACCCTGGCAGCGCTTCCGGACAGCCGCGCCCCAGCATGCACAGCGACCGGATGCGCCGCCATCTTTAGGCTCCCTCTCTGCCGTGTATTGACAATAACAAGCCCCGGGCCGGACCTTCCCCCCCTCAGGAAGCGCGAGCAGGAGGCAGAGAGGGGGGAAGCGGGAGCCCGAGGAGAGCGGGCCGCGGGGGGAGAGCGGGACGCCGTGTGGGGCGAGGGGCTGGAGCCGAGAAGCGAGGGAGCAGCGCTCAGCCCTCCCCGCTGCTGCTCCGCGGAGACGAGGCGGCCGGAGCCGGAGGGGAGCGGAAGGAAAAGCTGGGGGAGCGGGCAGCCGTGGGGAAATCTTGGTGTTGGAGAGAAGAATTGAAAGAAACTGGTGGGTGGCGAGAGGCAGGAACGGAGACGCTCCACTGAGAAAGGAGTGAAAGCAAGAGACAAACTCCGAGAGGAAACAAAGTAATAAAGAAAAGGGGAAGAGAGGAGAGAAAGTGATTCCTCTGAGAAAGAAGAAATCGAAGGAGACAGAATAACGAAGGACTCCACTGATGAGAGAGAGGAGTTGAAAGACATCCCCCCCTGAGAGACACCAGAGGCTGACTCTAAACCTCTCTCTCTCTCTCTCTTTGTCACACCACAAGGATTTGATGCCCCTCAGCCTGTTCACTTCTGTGTGTTCATGTTTCCCACAGGTTTCTCTTCCCCCAACCCCCCAGCTGCCGCCCAGGAGGTCAGACCTGCCACTGATGGTAATAGCAGCAGCAGCTCCTCCTGCAAGAAGAGAAAGTTAAATAACAGCAGCAACAGCAATTCTGAAAGAGAAGAATTTGATTCCATTTCTTCCTGCGCCTCTTCTCCTTCCAAAAACACCTCATCATCTTCTTCTGTCATCACCACCTCCTCCTGCTCCTCCTCAGGGGTTGCCTCCTCTAACCATCACCTCCAGAAGAAGCTGCGCTTTGAGGACTCCGTGGACTTTATTGGACTCGATGTGAAGATGGCTGAAGAGTCGTCTTCCTCCTCCTCTCCTGCTGCCTCTTCTCAACAGCAACACCAACAACAGCTCAAAAATAAAAGCCTTTTAATTTCGCCAGTGGCTGTGGGGCACCATGCAAATGGCCTGACCAAAGCTGCCTCTACCGTTCCCAGTTTCGCCAACAGTAAACCTGGCTCTGCTAAGAAATTAGTGATCAAGAACTTTAAAGGTAACAGGCCATAATTTGTCTCAACCTATGGGGAGTTGACGCTCAACTTTGTGTTTTGTTTTCAACATGAAAACCGGTTGGCTTTCAAATAGCTCCAAGTTTTACAGGAAGTGCTTTTCTGTGGTGAACACTTCTATACTTATGTAAAGGGAGAATAATATTTTATGATGCATACTTGCTCAGTCATGTGCACATCCTGAGCTACACTTGGGACTAGCTTTCAGATTCCTTTCGCTTTGTCTCTTGAGAAGGCCTTAACTTATAACTTAGACAAAAGGTTTTAATACATAAGTGTGTAAATCACCATTGTTAAAACTTTTAATGCTTAATATCTCTTTTCTAGGAATTCTGATTCAGAGCTTAGTACATATTTTAGCCCTGTTTATGATAAGTCTTTGCACAGAATGTGTTTGTTTTTTTTAAATTGGGCCTGAATCTATGTGTCTTGCCTCTGTCCATGTTGTCTGTTTATAGGTTAATCTGCCTGTGCTTAGTTTTAAATGTTGAAACTAAGGTGATTATCAGGCTATTATGGTGGATTTCCTTTCTGGTTTCCCTACTTGCCTTTAAAGTAGGTAGTTCAGATTTTTGCTGAGTGTTTTGCTTGTAATATCTTTGCTGTAATTTTTATTACTTAACTCTTTAATGTCTTCTCTGCCTTAGCATACTCTCACTTTACAAGCGTACAGTATTTTATAAATTCTCTCAAAAAGATGGATTTGAGATTCTTGAGTATGCTAGAGACCAACTGAAGCAGAGAAATGAAACTTTTCTGATGTGATGCTGCTTCATTTTTTAGTAAATAAAAATACAGGGGGTTGTAGGCAGAAAGCTTAGATAAAATTCTGAGTTTTTTTCAGCTATAAAGATGGGGAAATGGTGGGCTTCTCATATTTTCTTCCTTATGATGTCTTCTAAAATGGTCCAATAGCTTGTTTTCTTGGCTTGTTTTTCTTTTTCCCCGTGTGTTGGGGGGGGGTAAAAGATATTACTGACATTACAATTAATTTCTAAATACATAATTGAGACATGTTTTGTAGCTATATGGCAGAAGGTAAGGATTAGGATTATTCTAGCCACTGAAACGTTTTACAGCAATTCATGATCACAGTGTAACTTTTTGCTTTAAGGTCCTCCTAATTCTCAAAAATGTTCTCCACCCATAATGTCATCATCATCTAGTTAGACTGATTATTTTTAAATTTATACTTATGATGCAGGATAGTGAGAAATAAATGCCACTTTTCTGTTGTTTGTATACTGTTATCTTTAAGGGAAGTCAACTTTTCATGTTTAAAGTATTTGTTAAATGTCATGGATTGCATGGTGCTGTGATCATCCTTTCTTATTAATTGGTATTTGAATCATTTGCTTAAAAAGGATGTCTCAAGAATCTGTCAGCTCTACTTTTTATTTACTCTCAGATGCTAAACTGAACAATAAGATCATTGTCTTTATTTTAGTGTGATAGCATAACGTCCTTTACAACTTAAATAACTTTCTAAGATCCAGAATCTTGGAATTTATTGCTGAGTAGCTTCCTCATTAATTGCTATTGAAAATAAGCAACTTGTAGTTAGTTGCATCTCTAGATTCTTACGATACAGCCAATGTTGGAATATTGCTGATATTGTAGGGAAATGCTTGGAAGGACAAAAAAATTACTTCTCTCTTTGATATTTCTAGAGAAATCATAAAGCTTTACAATTTCTTTTTTACTTTTAGGTATGTAGAAGTTAATTCTAATAGAGTAGAAACTCTGGGTGAATTTCACCTGTTGGTGCCATGGATGTGGATGTGTCTTCTTTCCTGAATTTTTCTCCTCCTTCCTTCTCTGTTTGGGAACATGCTTATTAGAACAAAACTGGTCATTTTAGTTACTTATGAGAACACACAGAATTTTAAAATAGTCCTGGTATATTTCCAACTGTTAATACAGAATGGAATTAATGAACAGTAAATTTTTTAAAAATAAGCTATACACTATTATCTATCTTTTAATCCATTATTTTTGGCTTTTATGTTAACTTTCTTTTAGCTGTGCTGTTCTGGTAGTGAAAAAATGTGATGAAGATGTAGATATTTCTTGCTGGTTTTTTGTTTTAGCCTTTTATCCCTTTATGAGCTTCTCAGACACAGTATTGTGATTTTTATAAATCACACATACTGTTTGGGCTACAGATGCTGTGATGTGTATATGAGGAGCAATACTGAGTTTTTCCAGTGTATTACTCTTTCAGATGTAAAATAAGATACAGCTTTTATACAAATGCTTTATTTTCATGGAAGTATAAATTAAAATCTAGAGCATCAGCCCATACGTCTTTCCCCTCAGAGCTGCATTTTTCATTTCTATAAAAGGTAAAATGTTGTGCGTTTTCTAACTACTTTCTTAAACCAAATGTAATTTCTTTTAAAGATAAACCCAAATTGCCTGAAAACTACACAGATGAAACCTGGCAAAAACTGAAAGAAGCTGTAGAAGCTATCCAGAACAGTACATCAATTAAGTACAATTTAGAGGAGCTCTATCAGGTAAGTGCTTTAAGCCCAAGTGATGGGGTGGAGCTTTTTGGTTTGTTGTTGGACTTTTTTTTTTTTCCTTCAAATACTTTTGATACAGTGGTAAGAATATGACATTTTGCTTGATAATGGCTTTTGTCATTGAAAAACTTCTCATTAAATAGTTTCTCAAATTTTAAAATCCCCGGTAAAAATTACACAAGACTTAAAATTAAACTTGGAAATTTTTTAACTTGCCATGACATAATCCAAGGTATGGTTTCCCTTGCAACAGTTCACAAGAATTAAATAAGGCAAAGAGCTGTATTCCCTTTACTGTTTTGGGGTTTCTGGTGTGTAGCTCCTAAAGGAGAAATGTGAAATCCTAAAACGGTGGTGTTTAGGTAAGAAAAAAGATTTATATTAAAATGTAATCCTTTTCCTGAAGACAGTATCTGTTCATGATTGAGGATCATAAGTCATTTAAAAACGAAAACCTTGTATTTGACTTCTTAGAAGTTAATAGAATATAATTTTTGTTCATGAATTGCATTATTTTGGTTTGATTGTAATTTTTTTTTGTTCAGCATTCTGTCTATTCTAACAAATGAGAACTGAAATTTATTGCCAGCAACAGCTCTGATTGTTTTGCCCTGAATGTTTTAGGAAGTGATCAGACTTGAAATACTTTTCCTAACGTTTTTTTGTAAGCTCCACTTCTGCTTTTTCAGCTGAATGTGTTAGTGTTGTGGTTTAACCCCAGCTGACAATAAGCACCACACAGCCACTTGCTTCCTCCCTTATGGCGGGATGGGGAGAGAATCAGAAGGGTAAAAGTGAGAAAACTCATGG
>VZTO01021045.1:4251-17041 GCA_013400615.1 Syrrhaptes paradoxus
TACTTTAAAGTTCTATAGAAGTAGTAATCCATTGTATTTAAAAATAAATCTCTCATCTTTCAGGATTGTACACATAAATGTTGCCATGCTAGCTAGTACAAAAGCAGATTCTACTTTCTGTTGTTCACTTGCTATCAGTAGAGAGACTGAGCTTTGTTCCTACAGAGAAGACAGACTTACCCCTAAATTTCCTATATATATTTGGACAGAGAAGGCATTTCAAAACTGATGTAGAATGTTTGGGGAAAAAACAAAATGAATAGTTTCACAGAAGAAAAAAACAAACTTGGTGGGATTTGAAGTAGGAGTTGTATTTTAGCTATGAGAAAGGAAGCTATTCCCATAAGAGCAAGAACCATAAAATGCTAGTACAGAACAGAGAAACTTTTCTTTACTGCAGCATTTGGAAAGGCAGGGAAACAAATGAGGTCTATTGTCATTAAAATGTGGATGATGATGTTTAGCTTCACAGTATGGTAATACTCTAGTAATAAGTAGTAGGACAGAGAACTTGAAGGAAAAAAAATAGTGTTAGAAGTGAGCAAGCTAGTAGTCCTAAAAATAGAATTTTATTTCACAAAATCTGCTTCAGAGGACTGGTATCATGTTTCAGCAGATGTAGCATGAACGAAGATATCATCCAGCCTGAACATCACCGTGGATTTACAGTGCAACACAGCATTTCAGTACTCGTCTAGCATTTTAGATGTCATCTTGAAACACCAAGTGTCAGATTAATGAGATTCTAAGCACTTTCCTGTCAGTGCCTCATCCTTTAGTTTTTCAAAAAGATGGCTTGTATATGTGTGAAGATCTTGGTTCTTCAGTCTTATGTCTATGTTTATGTCTAGATAGATGGATTTTACCATGCAGCAGGTATACATACACAGGGTCTTGCATTTTCTGTCTTGGCGTGGAAACTAGAATATTATGGATTAACAGACGATTGTATTTGTATTTTTGTTATGTATGACTAAAAGATAGTGCACACCGAAGGTGGTTGAATTTATGTGACACTGGGGTTGTGTTTTTTTGACATGACCTATTACAGATTTTATAAAGTGTGAGAGCAAATTTTCAAAAAGCTTTCTGAATAGAAGACAGAAAAGTGTCGATTGTTGTGCTTTCTCCCTGTGTAATGGCTATGGGAACAAAGAACATCAACTGCGTCAGGCATTCTGATAGTTACAACCTCTGTGGCGTAGATGCAGTGAAACTGAGAATCATTAGATTTTGAAATAAGGGACCCTTCTAACACCAGTTGTACAGAAACTACAACACAGAGTATCATTTTCCTCAAAAATTATTTTTTTGTAGTCCCAATCCTGTATCTAAAGTAACTAGAAGTGTAATTATATTTACACAGATACATACATTTGGATGAGATGTGCTTTTGTCTCCCAGGGATAGTTCCCGTGTTCAGTCAGGACCTGGGTTGTCATGCACCACCAACACGCACGACCAGAGATTCTTGCAGTGCTCACCCCAGCTGCTGTGCTGTGGCTCCCTGTGATATGCAGAAGAGCTAGTTAAGGGCATGTCTGTTCCTCCCAGTCACCCAGCACAACAGGAACTGGGTATTATGGATGTGTTCTTTTCTGAATTTGCTTTTTTGTTATTCATTCAGTTGGAATGATATTCATTCATTTCTACTCCTCTTCTGCATCACTTTCTCTCTTAAAATAATTATTTTTGAATTACTTTGTCATCTCAGTGAATGAGGACCTCAGTCTGCCTTTTTTTCTGCTTTCCTTTAAAGTGCTAGTAGGCAGCAATCTACCTCCTGAGAACAGCTTCCTCAAAGTGTACTTCTTGTCATCCGTCCACACTGTGAGTATCTCTCCCGCTCTGGGGTGATTTTGTACCTAAGCATGGAGTTTTCAGTGCCTTCAAGTCTCACAAACAGAGGGAGGAAAGCCTGTATCTGCAGAATCCCTCCTTGTAAGGTGGTGGGTGGCTTTTTAGACCATGTTGGCCCCATTTGTCCCTAGGGGCTGCAAATCCCAGGGGTCCTCAGCATCCTAGTGCAGGATTTCACCTGCAGATCTCAAAGAGGGCAAAAAAGTCTCAGCAAAAGTTACAGATATGAATGGATACAGCAAATGGTTATCCTCAGCTACAAATTCTGCTGAATTCTAACTGCCCTATGCCTAGCAGCTGCTGCCATTGCCTTCTCTGATAACACCTACTGTGAGTCAGGATCCTGAATGTACGGCTGACTCTTACGGATGCCGTCTGCTTCTTAATACCTTCTCTCTATCGTATGTTCTTGGCATCTGACCTTCATGATTCCTGCTGCGTGGCACTGTGTCCTCTTGACACTGGGGTGGAGGAAAAACTCATGCTGCTGCAGTCCATTTTAGACGTGTAATTACTAGAAAAAGTCTCTGATTTCCTCAGCTTCTTCCATGAAAGTGACAGACTTAAGGATGTCTTCCAGGATTTCTAGGGTCAAGAAAAACAAACATTGTCCTTTTCCAGCCTGGAGAGAAAGCTGTGGGTCATAAGATGCTAAACAAGCTGATTCCTGTATCATGAGACACTGAACAACCCAGTACCCTATTGGATTTGTACCTTTGCCAACATGTTTACTGGTGTGTCTTTCTATGAAGTTGGTGTCCCGTTAACCAGAGTGTTATTCATGAGGAGACACTGAAGATCCTACGCCAACTGTTCCTATACAGACAATTTACCTGTGTTTTCCTTCTGGATGCACAGAGTTTATGAGCTTTATTGCTTGCTCTGATTGTGAAAAAATGTCTTTTAACATTCACAGATCTAAGCCCTTCATATTATCTCTCAGATTTTTGTCTCCACTGTGGAATAATTGTGGGGATTGGCCATCCTTACTCAAATACTTCTGACATCGCTGATGTGTTGTGCCAAGACCGTTTTATATGAGCTATGGTCATGCTGGCTTTGTTGATTGCCATTTACTTCATCAGAGCCTTAGCTGCATTAGAGTTGATATTGGGGAGCTTTCCAGCACTGACTTGTTTGGTGTGGACACCAGGAGCTCTGTAGCTTCATTAAGCTGCATGGCCTTGCTGAAAACTCTGGCAGCAATGCTGTTTGCTAAAGACTGTGCTGGATGCTGGATCCTTGCGTGTACGAAGGCTGCTGTGATCTGTTCTTTAATGACTAAATTTGTAGGACAGAGCTTGAAATTGGGAAAGTTACAATGTTACCGAATAGAATAATATAGTTAGAAGGGACCTTTGAAGGGAATTCTGGTCACCTGGAGTGGACCAGATAACCAGCATGCTGAAGACAAATGTGAACTTTGAGTTAAATGAAGTTGATAATTGCCTTATCCAAACAAGTTTTGATTGCATCCAAGGTTGGAGATCCCACAACTTCTCTGTGAAATCTACTCTCCTGTTTCACCACCCTCATGGTGAAGAACACATGAAGGTGGCCACCCAAACATATATAATTCTTAGCATTAGCTGTAGTTACTTGAAAATGTAATCCACAGGTACGGGTACATTCTTTCTGTCATCTCATTGACCTGCTACCACTTGTTCTGAATTGCTGGTTGAGAAATACTGAAGGCATGATGGTTAGTGCACAGAGCAGAGCATTGATGTGGCAGCACAACAAGAAAAACATGAAGGAGCATGAGCACCCTCTCAGAGTACTGTTAAAGCTAGAAACAGACTTCCAAACTCTAGTGCCCTTCTGTACTGAAAATTTAGTTTACAGATCTTGAGGAACTCAGAACAATGTTAATAAACCCTTTGTTCTTAGTTTCTGCATATAGCCTTATATTTGTTTTATTGGAAAACGGCTGATATGAATGCATCCATTCTTGGTGAATAATTTTTTTTAAACTTTGAAAATTGTTCTAAGGTTGGGGTTTTTTTGTATAGAAAGCTCATGTTTTATCATGCATAACAAACAAAATCACATACGTGTGTTTGTGTGTACATATTTGTGTTTATTTTTGTTGTGGTGAAATAGCAGACAAAAAGAAGGCACAGTGGATACATTGGTGTTTCCTGCTAGCAGTGGAATTCTGTTGTTTGGTTTGCATACGTGTAAAACACCACCAGGAATTATCGTGTGCTGCACAAGGAAAAAGTAAAGTGAGACCTGGTAGTTTTTTGTTAAGCTATGGTGAGTAGATATGTGCTCATTCTGAATATGTAAATATCTGGGTGGAGGGGAAACAGTGTCCCTTTAAGTGAAATTATAATCTGAAGAGTCATAGAGCCTTGTGACTGATCACAAGTTTTACAGGAGACTTCAAATCACTGAACCTAATGTTACATAAAGTTTGTCATTACTTAATGAGTCTTATGGGTTGTAATGTTTAAAATACCCAACGTTTATTACTGTAATATAGCCAGTTTAAATTTAATCAAATTATCTTAAAAAGACTGTAGGCAACCATTGTCATTAGACAGTTGAATGTATTTCATTCTCTGGTTTAGATTGTATCACTGTTTACTTGCAGTAAAGCTGGTGATGAAATGTTTTCCAGACATTTGAGACTGGACAGTTTCTACATACACTAAGAGCTCTTTGTGTATTCTGGATCTTTCTCGCTTTGTTGTATGCATCCTTTTTTTTTCCGTGGGGATGTCTCAAATTTATATACAAGTTTGCCAGTGATTATTTGTGTAGACTTTACATACCTAAGATTATTTTCTATTTCTTACAGAAGGATAGCTGCTCAACAACAAGCAATGTGGTATAAAACATTTGCTAAAATATGTGCCTATAGAGCTAATTCATTTTTAAAATTTGAAGGTTTCAGGATAAGCAAAGATTTGTATGTATTTCTCAGATGCTACTAATGTTTTCTTAGCTGCTCAATTTGTTGAGCTAGCCTAAACATATGCTGTTTGGAGCACTTTGGTGATTTGTTTGTTCATGTTGCTGCAATTAAATAATTTATGTAAAAAAGACAAAACCCATCTGTGTAAAGCAATCCTTTTTATTGGTCCTCGAATGCTCTGAGTCAGGGTTATTTTATATCATTTTAGTTATATTTGTCTGTATTATCTTCTCCAAGTATTTGACGGAAAGGAAGTTTGGTTGTTTTCCAGGTTCAGAGAGGAGAGAGAGTGTCTAATGCATGGGAGTCCTGAAATATTTTAATAGCTTGAAACACCCACGCTGACCTCGCATATAGAGATGAGGTGTCAGAGACAGTGCAGGGAGGTTTCAGGGAGGAGGCAGAAGTGTTGCCCCGGCCACACAGATTACCAGCTGACTCACAGAGTGTCACTGGGAGTGTAGGATAGTCAGATGGCTAAACGGGAGGAGCCGTGGGGTTGGCTGAGACAGTTTAGTCTCTTTAAAGAGAGTCAGAGGCCAGGTGTGAACCAGACAAAGATACTGCTGCTGCAGCACCCATGTGTGCTACCCAAAATGAGCCTGCCAGTCCAGGAGTCACAGTAACGTGATACCAAGACTGATTTGTGGAAGTGAAAGTTGTGTGCATGTTTGTTTTCAGTAATTCCTGCAATAGTTGTTAGTACCCTTTATTTTAAAGGACAGCTGTTTTTATGTGATACTGTTGATGGATCTAATTGGTATTAGTTTCATAAACAATACTGGCTTAAAAAGGCTTTTGTTCTCCAACACAGAACCATCATCGACTTTATTACAAGTTTTTTTCCAGGAGATTCCTGAATATAATAGACTTCATTTAATTAAAAAATGAACAACACGGGTTTGTCAGTAGGTCCCATGATCAGTTATGAAACAAGTGTAGCGAGCAAATTGCCCAATCTTCTTCCTTTAGGAGGATGATGTTTCTATCTTCCTGAAGAACATTACTAGTATTTTGTCTCATAAGTCAGGAAAACTCAAGATAAATATAGAGTTCAATGCAACTCTCTCGCAAACTAATGTTCAAAGTCCATATATGTTTCAGTATATTACATTATGTCTGGACGCTCTGTTGTTCTTGGTCTTGACTACAGACATCTGATTTTTCAGTAACGCTTTATTTTCGGATGGTTGCCACGTACTGTTTAATAGAAGAACACACACTTTTCGAACGATTATTTTGGTATTTGCTGGTACTGAAGCAGAGTGCCCTGCGCACACACCCCTGCTGGGGTGGGCTGCCCGTGCCCAAGGCCAGCTCTGCTGTGGTCCGGCTGGAGCCTTGGATCAGGCGGCTGTGAAACAGTCTTGTCACCTGTGAAGAGCCATTGAGAAGCCTCGTTGCGGGTGTTCTTTCTTTTTTTGTCAGGAGCAGCTTTTAAGCTGAGCCTTTAATTTTGTCTCTTGAGCTACGCTGCACCTCTTCTGTGCCCGGCCCCGTTCCTCGCTGGTCCTGACCCGCTGGCTGGCCTTCCTGGCCAAGCCTCAGGCCTGCCTCATCACTGTGGGACTTCTTTGGTGATTGTGGACTGTGGCTGACCCTGGTTTCTGTCACCAGACCTGTTCTGCTTTTCCTGTTTGGGTACCTGGGACTGCGTCCTGGTCAGTGAGGGCACGGCCCCTGCCTCTGTTGTGGTTACCCTCAGCTCCCGACTCACCTTCCTTCGCAGAGGTGGCTGCCCATGCTGCTTCCTCACATGGTTCTTTGCTCAGTCAGAATCAGGGAGGCGTGTTTCCTTTCTCTGTTCACAGCATAAAAAAGCAGCACAGAAAATACAGACACATGTGGATGCTGAACCCTGTACGTGGAGATACACGCAATTCCTTTCCCTCCCTGCAGCAGTGGCAGCCAACACGTACAGTGAGTACAGTTTGCAGAACACGGAATACAAAGGATTTTAAGGCAAAGTTACGAATGATCTGGAAAAGTCATAGCTTTAATGGATTAGCCGTCTTGAGAGCATCGTTGTGGGATATCAAAGTACATACTGAGGAGTTGTCCTGTGTTTGTCCCAGTGCGTTACCATGCCCTAACTGCTGACAGGAGTCAGCATGCCCCAGTGTCTGAGAAATTCATTCCAGGTTTGTTTCACATCCGCATGCTCTCCTTAGCCAGTGGAGATGCCACAGTGACGGGACAACATCTGTAGAAGAGCCACCAACTAGCCAGTGGGGTGACTGTGGCCTACCCATTTTTCCATCTTCCCACTGTTGATGTCTGTTTTGTGTGGCCATTGTGAACAAGTCACAAAGTGATTTTAGATTATTGCTGGGATCACTGTGCCTGTTTGCTTAAAGGTCAAGGACATGTTTGTGATCGAGAGAAATTCCTGTGTGGAAAAACAAACATCTCAATTGTTTCATAGCAAATTATATTTGGAAATGAATATTCTCGCTGAATTTCTGGGAAGAGATGTCCACTTTGAGTCAGAAAAAATCAGGCTTAAACTCTTGGGCCAGCTAAAATAATACAATAAGTACTAAATCTCATCTAATACTGTAAGTGCCCCCACTTACTTTCATTAGCAACGTTAACATCATCACACAATACTGCAAAACCAATTTTAAAGCAAATGAATACATTTTGTGTCCCCTCTCTCTGAAGAGAGGATAGTACATGGAGAAAAGGATGCAAACACGAACAGTAAAAGCTTGTCCCTTCTAAGGATACATAACAAAGTCAATACCATGTCTTTTCTCTTCTTATAGCATCTAAACTGGGCATTGTTACAACACTGACACTCCTTGAAAACTTCCATAGTGTTAATGTATTAGTCAAAACTAGCCTTACTTTCATACCAAAGTTAATTTTGGACTCAACAGAACACAGAAAATTGTTCTGTGCCCATTTTAATTGTTCTCCAAAGAGGAATGATGACATACTTCACCTATTTGTGGAGCTCTTAAGTTAGAAGTATTAAATAGCTTTGCTTATGCTGTTATTGTAAACTGTCAAAGGAAAAGAAAACTTCAAAAATCTTCCTTTTCTAAATTACTGAGCTGATATTTCAGAAAAGCCCAGCAGAGAAGATGACAGTTGTTACCTAAGCCATGGGGACACTCCATGAATAAAAATCAGGAATCACATGCATTAAATGGAGCATCTGTTATTTAATCAGTTGGTTATATCTAACAAATCATACAAGGTGAGCATCCCATCATCATCTGATGACACCTTTTTCACATCTTTCTGCCATTCTGGCTCCTCTGGTTAGGCACTGCTGTTTTATAAATATAGGAATTTAATTAGAAACAAGAACAGAAAATATTCAGATATTACATAGAAAATTTTTTTTGGACTAAAGTATATACAGACTGACTGCACACTGACTGAATCAGGGAGAGTAGCTGGAGTATGAACTGGCATACAGATTTTTTTTTTGGTAGCTGCTTTGCAAGAGGACCACTCTGTTCAGCATGACTGTGTCATTTCCTAACTGACGTGGAGTGGGCAGAAATTCCCAAAACCAATGAGTCATAGCTGAGATTCTTCCATCTTGAGCTGACTGATGTATTTAGGCTGCCTTCAAGGCTTAATGAAGCAGAGGTTACAATGCGTTGGATTTGAGCATGCAGTTTTTTCTGGAAAGGAAATACTTAGAAAAATTTCAAATATATAATTTTTAAATGAAAATCTATGTACCTGTGATGCTGCCACCTATATAGTAATATCTAATATAGAAGGACCACTTTGGCTGGATAAATGCCTGTTATCTCAGTTGGAAACTTAACCAACTCTTGGCTCAATAATTGCCTTGCAGCGTAAGAATTTTAATGTTTGTGCAGGAGTTCAGGCCCTGAGTCTGTCGTGGTGAAAGATTATCACAGCAGTGTTTCCAAACAGAAAATACAAAATTTAATACTTGTAACCACAGGGAATACCTGGCTCTTTGTTTCAGCCAGCCTGAGCTATTTCTGAATGCAGGTAACCATGGTGGCCCACAGCTCCACATGGGTGACACTGTTTTGCTTGCAGCTCTCAGCTAGTGCGATAGATAGTTTTCTGGTGTGAGCTGTAGCTGCTGGAAATTTTGGTGGTGTGCACTGTGTGGGCATATACTTTGTACACTCAAAGCCAATGCAGAATAGATGCTCTATTTGCTGCTGAAAAGTGCTTTTTGGTAGCAAAACTGGATGTAGTGTCCTACATACTACTCTGTAGGGTATGATCTATGAGTCAAACTTAGTACAATTATGGGAGAGGATATTCCAGGTACTTGGACTTAAAAGTATCAGGGAGGCAGGGAAAAACTGATTTTTATTTTTCTAGCAAAATGCTTTTCTCTTTTTTTTGTCTCTTGATGACTTTCCATGACTTTGCCTGTTGCAACAGCTCTCCAATATGAGCAAGAAAAAATGTGATGAGTTGACTCACAATTTCAATATTAAATAGTATTATTTCACTGTTACATAATGTTGGTGGGCTACCCTGTGAACATTAGTTGGGAAGCAGTGTCATTGTACAAGCATATCATTGGATGATTATGTAAATGTACTTTCCAAAGGAAGCTTACACAGAAGTCACTTTGGAATAGAAATAGGTGCCAACCTAACAGACGTGCTCAAAACTCATGTCGTATCTTACGACAAGTCAAAAATTGTCTTATCGTGGATGACTGGTTAAAGCTTCTTTTTCTTCCATTAGCAGCAGAATGTGAGAGTGGGAAATCTCACAAGACTGCAGGTCTTATGTGAAATTCCGCAAGATAGAGAAGAAACTTCTAAGAGAATAATACCATGCTATAAATACATTGCATCTGCCTTTTAGGAAGAATGGTGAAAATACTTTTTAGGATATTGCTCTCATGAGAACAATAGAAACATTCTATTTCTTAGGTCTCATGACATCTTGCATACTCAGTGTGGGAGTCTTTGGTGATTATAGCTGCCTGAAGCTGTATTAAGCACAGACTCACAAACATGTAGATAGAAGGGACTTTTAGAAATCTTGCATAATTCTCCCTTCTATGTGGAAGCAGAAAAAAAAGTATTTTCTAAGTTACGTTATCACCTTTCACTCACCAGATGGTTTCTTCTTAGAAAAGTAGTGGATTTGCTTGTTTATTCCTGTCAGTTCGCTTGTTTATTCCTGTGTTGCTCCTCTTTGTTCTTGCTCTCCCTACCAGGAAAGAAGATTAATGCTCATAGTAAAAAAACAACCAAACAAAAAAACCCAAAACCCAAATGCTGTGAAGGCTAGGTGGTGGCTTTCATGCCTTTGGGTTAACTTAACACAGTAGATGTGCCACCTGTTCTGTAAGTATTCTATCCTCTTGATGATATTTCTTGATCCTTTATAATCCTTTGGATACAAGAAAGGGTTGCCTGCTCTGTGTCTGAGGAAATGACAAAAAGCTAGCTAAGATTAAGCTCAAGAGGGGTTTAATGTAAAAACTGTTTCTTGACATCTCTTTTTTTTCTGATGTATTCTGCTTTTGTTTTATATGCTACATTAAGTAAATTGCTTGATACTCTGAATTTGCTGCATGTGACTGGAAGACAGGGTGCAGTAAGTTTTTGTAATGGAGTTTTTGGGTAGGATTTGACTGGTGATTAAAAATAGCTTAATGTTTGTAGAAGTAGAATGTTGACAAAGGGATAGTGTGAGGTTTTTTTCTTCTTTTTCATTTTGCTCCCTAGCATTTATAGTGTTGGTGTAAAACGTATATAGAGCCTCTATATCCTAAGCATCCCTAGAAAATCTTCAGCTGTTAAAAAGTACAAATTATATAATGATTATTATGGGAATGATAAATCTGAAATGATGCAAAGAAGTAGTTTAAAATCCAAGCATTTGAAATTGTGTTAGGCTTTAGAAAACCCTTTTTTTTTCTCAGATATTCAGGAGCTTAAATTCTTTTGATTCCCCCTTTATGCCCCAAGCTTTTAAGAATTCCTGGGGTTTGATTTTTGTTTTTTAGTTACTTGAACTTTAGAGGCTAAAACCCCTATTTTAAAATGAAGAAGCAAAAATCCTTAAACTGTGTTACACAACTCAGGAACTGGGACTGTAAGGAACAGGCTGAATTACATGAGTCTTTTGATGAAATCAAGAGAACTGGTAACTAATATTTCAAGAGCAATTGGAAAGATGTCTCAAGACAGAACAGGTTTTAGTACAAATATGATTAGATATTTTTCTGTAACTGCTGCACTACAGACACCATCTGTTGTCTTAAACCAAGACCTGTATATTTTAAGGGTTTGTCTTTACTTTGTCATTAAAGAGTTTTCAAGATGAGTTTTATTGGACTCCCAGGGAATGTCTAGAACACAAGTTGTCTTATTACATTTATCTGATACAACTCTTACCATCTTATTATGCATGTAGAAGAACATTCGTCTCTTTACTTTCGGTAATATGGCATACCATATTTTATTTGTCACCGAAAGTAAAACATAATATTTACATAATATTAGAACAGCAAAATAACAAGTGTCCTGGAATAGAAAGTTGTCTGAAGAGTTATATCTTTGTAATGAAACCTCTTCTTGGCGGCGGCAGGGGGCGGGGGGGGAATCAATGTATTTTTTGTGAACCATTTCTGGTTATGACCCATAAACTGAGCGTTAATCTTGCAAAGTCCGAATACATTGGTATAATTTATGTTTTTAATAAATAAAATTTTTGCGATGCTGGTACAGACCAGCTGTGGTGGTAGAAACATCTCATGCATTCCATAATTACTGAGAAGAGACTGTGACCTGGATTTTATAGTGTTATTCTACATAATATTTCAGAGAGTCAGCTCTGTCAAAAGCAGTTCTGTGAGTCAGTTAAAGTATTTAATTGTTCAGATGAGGAAAACTCTGTCAAACTAGTCAATATTGATCTTTTGGATAAATTATCTACATAACCCAGAACTTCTCCTGAATATGCTGGAATCTTCCCAGATATATTCCCCATTATGTCCAATCTATTCCTACTTACTGTCCTTCAGATATGATATGGTGCCATCCTGTCTTCAGTTGAAATTGCCTGTTTTCAAGTTGGTCTTCTCCTTGTTAAGATACAGGCTTGGAAACAAGACGGATGCATTTATATTTGGTACTGCACAGTAGGCAGCCAAATCAGATGGCACAAAAGTAGTTATTACATCAGGAGCGGGTTTTGTTTCTTAGAGAATTTTAGTGACTTTTAGTTCTTTGGTATGTTTGTTTGCTTTCCCGTATTATAATTTAGCACAGTGTTTGGAAGTTCTTCAGTACGTTGCTATCATCTGGGCACACAAAATAATAGTAGAAAAAGAATACAGGGATTCAAGTAAGGTAACTGCTTATATTTGTTGTTAAAAAAAGAAGGCGGAGACTTTGTAGAGATAATGATTTGCACTCTCTTTGATGTAAACTGCACTTCTAAGGCTGCATAAACTATCAAATTATAAATAATCTACATAAATTATGAATTATTATGTGCAAATTTTTAATCAATTTGCCAGAAAAATTCTTTATTCCCTGTCAGCCAGACAAAACACAACACCAATTCTGTAAACAGTTTTATTCCAAAATATCCATATGTAAATATGTAATGACTTTTATATTTTAATTTAAATAACACATAACAGTAGTACTTATTCCTTTAAGAGATGATAATACTGTATGCATGTGCTTGAACACATGCCCATGGAAAGATGCCATCTTAAGAAAAGATAAAACCTAATAAATATTGGCAGCCTCTAAGGCTTGGCTGTTAAGGGATAGCCTTTTAAAAATCATGTACATCATGATTAATCACTGTATTTCTATAAAAAGAAAATTTCTCATTTCTGTATTTGCTGCTGCTCAAAAGTTGGCCTATGGCCATCGATATGATTACTTCAGGCCGAGTGCTCTTTTCATTGCAACTGCAACACTAAAACTTAAATGTTTGCCTAAAAATTTCCAAACAGAACCATTAGGTTGGAAGGGGCTTCTGGTCTGCTCTCAGTTCAGACTAAGTACCTCAAAG
>VZTO01021046.1:0-59935 GCA_013400615.1 Syrrhaptes paradoxus
CTGAAAGGAGAGGGATGAGTATGGGAACAAGATCTTCTGTAGTTTTCATGCATATCCTGAGCCACAGAAGGAACATGTTTTGTATTTGTACATTAGAAATTGTACGCATCATTGTTGGGTCTCAGTTTCAGACAGAGACATCTGTTCTCTGAAATAGCATATCCACTTATTCTTAGTTTCACATTGCTTAAGACAGGTGATCATAGAAGGTCCTCTCTATTGCATGTCCATGGGGGGTTGGTTTGCAATGGGTCTCACTTCTGTGAAGACAGTGTAAATACCAATAGCAAAGCAGAATGACAGCCTCTTCCCTGCTTCCTCATCTTACTTGAAAACACAAGGAAACAGACAACATCATTGCCTTTTGGAAGGCAATGGAACTAATTTACCTAACTAAGTGGAAGCATTGGATGTCTTTCTCTCAAAGAACTTCCAAGATTTAGCAGAATGTGCTATGTTAAAAAATAAATAAGGTATAAAGTTTTTCCTTCTTATTTCTAAAGCAACAAGAGCTGGTATTCCGTTTGCACACTTATTTTGTAGTATCACATTTGATCTCAGTTCAGGACACTGTGTTAAGATGATGAAACATGGAAGATTGCATTAAGCTGTGTTATACTGTAGTGTTATTGAAGTGCGTGAAATTGCATTACAAGTGAAGCATATTTAACTACACAGCTTCAAAATTTGCAATTCTGGATTAAAACCTTCAAATAAATGTTAATTGTAAGAGAGGAAATCAAGTTATGATCATTTGGGCTGTCCTGAGAATCAGTATTTGTTGTTTTCAAGTATATTCATTCCAGATAAATATTTGCTGGTCAGTTTTGATCTAAGAGAAAGCAGCAATATGATCCCAGGCATAATGTGCCATTAGGGCTGTAGGTCTACACAGGGCATCATTGGCTTCATCCTATGAACTGAACATATGTTAGATGCTTTCTGATGGAAATTGTCCAGAAACTGAATTCTAGCCTTGTTTCAGCTCATAAAAGCAAATGGTCATGAAAATAGACAAATTTTTCAGAAACTTGTATCTGAAATATAGCCTACGGCTACAACTCTGTTTTAATGGTCTGAATGTTCAAAAACTGCTGCTGCACCCCGCTGATGGGCAGTAAGATTGTGAGATGCGCTAACCCAATGCTTATGATGGTGTTAGCACACCTGTTATCATTATTTCTCTTTTTGATCTCATGCAGCTTCTTTGAAACAATATGTTCAAAAAAAAGGGCCAGAGGCAGCAGTCTCTTCTGCTACTTGACTGTTCCCAAGTGGATGTTTTAAAAAGGGCATCTCCCTTCCTCTGTACTTTTCCATAGCCTGCAGAAGAGTGAGTTGTAATTAAAGCAAAAAGTGCAAATGTTCAGAGGAAGCACCCACAAGGAAAGACAAGTAGCATGTTCTGAAGCCCATGACTCTTCACTGAGGTCACTGGGTGCTTGTCGCTGGTTTAGCAGCGTTATCAGCTTGGCAGATTTGGTGGGTGACAGGTCAAGATTTAGAAAGCTTTGTGTGAAGCACCAGGAACAAAGTTAGTACATAACAATTTCAGGTCAGACTTAGAGGTTTTTTTTCAAGCACTTCTACAGTCTTCGTGATTATAAAGTGAGGTCTGAATGTGGAAACTGAGTGTGTCCTAAAACGAAAAACTGAACAAGGATCATAGGATGATTCAGGTCATACAGGAGCTTGGGGCTGACCTCCTTGGGGCTGACCATCCATCCAGATGGATGAAGCCTGCACAGTCTTTCTGGTTGTTTGGTTCCGCTAACTTGAATCCCAAAGTATTTATTTAATAACATCTCATTATTAAACCAATATCATGGAGATTTAGACCTCACTCTTACACACTTCAGTCTGGCAATACCCTTAGCCATCTGTTGGAGATTACAGCTAGCCAGAGGATTCACCACTGTGAGATCACTTCATCATATTTGTTTTTCATTTAAATACTAATAGCTGGTTTCAGCTGCAGAGCAAAAAGGTGGATTAATCTTATCCTTGATTTTTGACAGAGGAGCTCATGAGGGAGGCTATAATTAGGTTTCATTGGAGTTTTGTGAAAATGAATCTGTAGTAAATTAATTTTTCAGTGGCTCTTAGTCTGTTTTGCATATTAAGAAGAAAAAAAAAAACTTCTGAATGAATGCCTTGGTTTTCCACCATCACATTAGGATTTCTCTCTGCTCAAAATGTACAGGAGTTTAATTAGATGCACTCGCCAGTACGGAGATGAGAGAGCAAACCTCTTTTCCAGGCCATTGCACTCATCTCAGTTGTGGCCAGAATTTGATTTCTATGGGCCCTGCATGAGTTATATCTGGAAGAGGAGAGAACTGCAGTTCTGTTTTCCGCCTCACTGGGATTCCTCCCCAGAGAAAGCGCTGGCCCTACTCACTGAGCAGGTGATGGACGATTGACATCACGGGCTGCATCTGTTGAATAGATGCTCTGCGTTTCTGTAACCTGAGCAGAGCCTCCTTTTGCCTCTCTGTTCTTTTCCTCAAAGTGAATTCTGAGAAAAATTTTCCCAAAGAAAGCTTTCAAGTCGTTCATGAAAAATTGTAGTCTGTTCAAAAATAATTACATTTCTAGGATAGCTTATTTCTTTTCCTCATGTTCTGCATACACTCCACAAAAACTACGTGCTTTGAAAGTCTCCAGTGATAACTCTGAGAGCCTAGAATAGGCAGGCTCCCTTGTTTCTTTAGTACTTGTTAGCAGGAGAACCTGAACCCTAAAGTCTCTTTTGTATAGCTTATCTCATATTAAAGCTGCAGCTTGGCTTACCAACACCCTGGGTGAAATCCTAGCTCTGCTCCTGTTTTGTTACTGACTTAAATCAAATTTTACTTTGGATATTGAAGTGTGTTAACAGCCTATTTGAAAAATTTCCTCTTTTTCTGGATGAAGACATACCCCAAAAGGGGGTTTTCTCTCCCTTCTCTCTTCCTCATTTCTGCTGTAGAATGAAGTCGACTGTAGCTATCTTTAAACTTGACGGTATCATGTATCAAATGGTCAGCTAAATTTAAAATCTGGTTTTTGGCATGAAATCTAGCAGAAGTATTTCTAAGATAAAAATGCAGTTATGGTTGATTTAATTTCCTCCTGCAAACTAGGACGCAAGTTCATGATTGGAATCTTTATTTTTAGGTTATAGCATTTGAGTACTTCTGTTCATAGTTGAATAAATGACTTGTAGTAATAAAGTGACTTATGTGATAGAAGTTGACTCTAGATCACCATAATCCCTTGGGTTTATTCTGTATTTAAAATGGGTGTTCAGCTCATGTTTATCTCGAGCTGACAGCTGTTGGGAAAGATGGCATCTCCTGTTAGGAAAAAGCTAACAAAAAGGAAGGGCCTTTAGATGCTGGTTCAGCATTTGTGGCATTTAGAATTACAGCAGGTAGCTTGGCATTTAATTTTCATGACAAGCATAGCATTGATTGTCTCTGTAGTTTTCATGATATGTTATTTTGTGTAAAATAGAGGTAAAGTAGGCATAGATATGGGACAGCCTATCTTTGTGTAGGTCAATTGAGCCGCTTAATCTATAGGAAAGCAAACTATGATAAAACTAGATAGTTGGTACATGATTTCTTACACAAAGGGTTGAGAAGGATTTTGGGTGGGATTCAGTTAATTTAGCTGTCCTGGAATTAAAAGTTTGGTGTAAGATAATGAGGCTTTCTCTAAGTCCTGGGGAAAGAGAAAGAGATGGGGGGCAGGAGACATCTCCAGAGGTTTATTGTCCTAAGTTAGGTATTGTTCTTTCTCTCGTAACTATTGAAGAATATTCAACAAGAAGTTTGGAGGAGATATCTAACGATCAAACAACTAAATGCTTTAATTTTTTCCCATTTTTAAGGAATTGTTTGTCCATTTTCCAAGCCGTTCAGTGGAATATGCCTTCTTCATTATATCAGCTAATAAAATGAATCAACCTCATTTTAGGTCTCTTTGTAAATCTCTGTGGGAGCAGTAACTGCAGAGGACCAGGACAGGCAAGCAGTTTGTGTATGGAAGGTCTGTTAATGATAATTTTTACCTTTTCCCTGTGCAGTATTGTGTATGGACCGACGGGCTGAACGCCCTCCTTGGGAAGGACATGTTGAGTGATCTAACGCGGAACGACTTGGACACGCTGCTCAGCATGGAGATAAAGCTACGCCTCCTCGACTTGGAGAACATACAGATCCCAGATGCTCCCCCACCTATCCCAAAGGAGCCCAGCAACTACAACTTTGTTTATGACTGTAACTGAGGCTGCCACTGAAACTTGCTTCAAAACTGGAAATATTATAACCAGAGAGATATTAAAAAAAAAAAAAGAAGAGTGAGAGGAAAAAAAGAAACCCACTTGTGCACCTTGGATCTTGGCTTTGGGGAGGGGCATAGAAACACTTGCATTCCTCCCTGGTCCCTGCATCCCTTCCTTCCCCATTCCCATCTTCCCCATTGCTCATCCAAATCCACATTGCTTTAATTAACTTGTATTTGCAGGCCATTGGCCTTGCTTAAGGCAAAGACTGCCACTAAGAAGCACCCTCCCAAGGACTTTTTTTACACTTTTAATACTGGAATAGACATTCTTTAACTAAAGGACAATGTTATCAAACTGCATGCCTGTAAAACCCACTTTGCAGGGCAGAGGCTTTAACTGGAAGGAGGAGGGAGATAGGGAGCAGAAGCAGCTACTGTAAGCAGAAGATTTCCCCTGACACTCCCAAGAGTCTGCTCACAACTGAAATCCGATGCGATCAGGAAAATCGTTAACTGCTTCCCAGTGCTTGCACCATTCATCATTGTCATCATTCTTTTCCACTGTTATCTTCAACTCATGCCACCAGCCTTCACCCAACTCATGGGCTCCCAGAATGGAAAGTCTACAGGTTTTTGCTGTACCATATGCTGCAAGGCTGCGACAGCTTTTAACTTCTTTTCCTCCCAGCTCTTAAAATAGCCCCACATGAGCAGATCACTCGCACAAACTGCGTATGAAGCCACCAGTGTGTCCCATCCCTATAGCATTCCCTAAGCCTCAGCTGCCTCTCAAATTGGCTTGTTGCTAGTCAAAGTGATTTTAATTTTCTAGATCCAAAGTTCAACAGTAATTTCCACAGATTAATTACAACTGCCAAACATCCAGGTTTACATTGTTGTCATTGCTACAGTGTTACAAATTTGCAAGGGATTTTTTTTTTTGTACGGGTTCTAATTTTTTTATTTTATTTTGCCAAACAAATATATTTAATGAAAACTAATTACATTGTGAGTACTTTTGGGGGACGAGATTTTTACTTAATTTCCATTTGGAACATTTGCCCTGAAGGGAAAAAATTAATATTTCCCTTCAACTTTGCTGTTGAATAAAAACCTGAGTTGTGATGATTCTGGGAACTTGGTTTTTCTTCTGAAATTGTATTTTATTCTTCTATGGTTCCTAGCAGTTCTGAAGTGGTTGGTACAAAGAGTAGAGGGAAAGGTGGAACCTTTCTTATCTGCATCTCTTTCAATTTACTTATTTGCTTGCTTGTGGTCACAAGGATGAGATGCATCCAGAGATCTCCATTGTCATGGGTACATGAGCCTTCCTGTGAGAAGGACCCTTTGTGAAATACAAAATCATGGCGTATTGATGTGTTTGTGGTCAACTTAAGGCTGCTACCTTTAACATGTTTGCTGGAGTAACTATCTTCCTCTATTTCCATTTCCTCCAGAGTGTTTCTGGCTTCAGCAGATTGATAGTGAGGAAGTTTGGGCTTTGCAGGATGGATTCCCTCCCTCTTTGTGTTCTTCCAGGTATTTCCCCAAGTTCAGTATCTCTTACTCCAGAAGTGCTGGGTCTAGATCTAGAGGAACCCACCGTCCCTTTCCCTCCCACCACACAGGCTGGAGACAGATGTTTATTTGTGCAAGTTCCCCTCCTCCTCAGACCCAGCTGAAAAAGACTGGGACCAGGTTTTATCAGAGCTTGTACAAGTGAGAAACCTGGTTCCAGTTTAGACAGACGCAGAAGACCTCAACTGAGGTGATCTTTGCTCCATCCAGACAGCTCGGAGGCAAACGTCCTGACTGACCTTCCAGCTTCTTTACAAGGCACTGTTGCTGCCTCTTGTCTGCCAGAAGGCAAGACTTGGAGCAGAACAGAGAATCCATGGGTTGTTTTTTTTTTTTTAATGTCCCTGCCCCAGCTGGATGATGTGGCTGTGCATAACCTTTGCTTTTTTATTCCCAGACTGGAGAGCTCGCGCTTTAGATGGGTATTGCTTGTTGTCAAAAGAAGCACCTTTCACTCCTAAGTGATGAGAGCCAAATGCTGCCGGCTCGGTGACAATCCGATGCTGTGATCTGAGCAGGAAGGTGTCTGTGTGATGATGAGAAAGGAGCAAACAAAACCCCTCATCCGGGGACAACTTGACCAGGAGGGAAAGGTTAGACTGACCTCCCCTGCTGAGTGCCCCAAATTGCACACCAAGATCTTTGTATGGGTTATACATCACATGAGCCCACATGCAAAATTTGGTGACCCCCCCCCATGTCCCACCCCATAAGAAAGAAGAGGCTGGAGAGATGCGTAGGCATAATAGCCCACACAGCTATTTTAGAACTGCTCCCACAGCAACGCAAAGGGCTGCGGTGCAAAAAAGAATCCTGCTTTCAGTTTCTAGAGCTGTTGTACAGGCTCACTTCACGATTATGAAATTTAAAAAAAAAAAAAAGGTTTAATGATGAACAAGTATCCTGCTGCTCTGCTGCTTCTCATTCATTGAAAAAATAAAAGAATGAAAATGGCAAATTCATTTGCTCATGCTGTTGTGTGTTCTGGAAAAGCTTTTAAGACTTCACATTCAAGGAGCTGCAGCAGGAAAAAAATTGTTATTGAAGTTTCTTGTATAATTTCAAAACATTAAGTGGGTAATTGCTTGTAAAAGCCATAAAGGGGAGAGAGAAAAAAAAAAAAATCAGTCTAATTTTAGCTCCTGGTTTTTGAAATTATTTTGCTTTTGAAAGTGAATATATTATTTTACCAGAAAACTTGACTCAAGAAAAATATGTATCTTCTGAAGTCAACTGCTTGCCTTGCTTGTAAGGACCAGGAGAAGAGCAGCAAGGCTAAGTAATCCTGCACAAAAGCAAGCTACGTGTCAGAGAAAGAGCTTTCATTACCGCTTTTCTGAAGCAATTCCTTTTTCAGTCCAGAGAATTCTTATTAAACCTTACAACTTGCAGGGAAAAAAGAACATTCTGTTGCCAAGAGGCAGGTAGCTGATGACTCTTTTGGGTTGCAGAATGACTATGCAAAATCCTGGTGACTTTATTTGCAAAATCCTCTCGTGTCTTCGTGCCCCACCCAGGACTGCATTTTGCTCGCCCAGGGTGCTTGTTACCAATGCTTCTCTCCCATCAGTTGTTCAGAGAGGGGCATGGGCATGAATTGCCCCTGAACACCAGTCTGCTTTTTGCTTGGTTGTCATTGCATTGGACTGCAATGATCAGAGGTGGCTCTGGTGCATCCAGCTCTACAGTGGTGCAAGCTGTTCATCCTGAGCAATAACCAGTGATGGAAGATGTTGGGAGTAGGAGGACATCCTTGTACTGCCGCATCCCCCCCGTTTCTCTCTTTTGTTGCTGCTGCTGCACTGCCAAGTAAATGTTGTTAGCTTCACTGTCACAGGAAATTCATTCATCTGAGGAGTGTAGTAAGATGAATGTGAGATTTTACCCCCTTCTTCTTTCATTCTTCTTGAGAGTTAAAAAAAGAAATATAAATCTATCCCTTGCTGACGTCGGGATATCGTAGCTGTCAGAAGCAAGCCCAAAACACTAAGCATCTGACATAAGAAAAGAGCCCGTCCCCTTACGGCAGCATCAAGGAGCTGGAAGTGAAAAGGATTTCCCTTCAGACAGGCTTCCACAACCTCTGTGTGCTGCTGAGAGCAAAATCCCTGCAAACTCTGCAAGACATCCATAGGACAGAGTTCTTGTCCCTTAGCGCTGGCGGAGCCATCATTTCTTTACCCAGAGCTTGCTAAATCAGGATGAGACTCTCTCAGTGCTCCCTCCATCCCTAGATTATAATTGTATTCTAATGTTAAATATCCACATGGCTTACACAAGCTCCCAGATTAACAAAGCACTTACCCATTCTTGATAAGCAGGCATCTGATTTAGGTGGGTGCTTGTGGACCAGAATCAGGACCCGTGTGAGTAGAAAGGCAATTTTACCTGTTATTGAGTTTTCGCGACATGTTTGGAGGCGATGCAGGTAATGACTTTTCTGTCTGATGTGTAATTGGATTGGGCTCCCACTGGTTCCTTCAGGAGATGGAACAAGATGCCACCCGATTATTCAACGTCATTCCAGCTGCTTCGCACATCTTTGGGACTCGCACAGAGGTAAAAGGATTGAAACAGGAACCCTTTCTGTATGAAATCAGGCTAAAACTTGAGAGTGGTGTCAAAAGCACAAGTTTGTTAGGGCAGAACCAGGTGTAAAAGGGACGTTGGAAGAGGCATGAATTTTTATAGCAAGGTGATTTCAAAGTGCTGGTTCAGGGGGCACCGTCCTGTGGCAGCCTCATGAGGGCAAGGTTAAGAAGAACTGGAGACAGTTTAAAACTCGTTGAGTAACATCTGTTTACATTTTATTTTCACTTCCAGCTGGGAGACCTTGAAGGTCTCTGAAGAGCAGAGCTGGTGTGGTGATGCTCGGCTTGTGGGCAGACATGTAGGGCAAAGGAAATGTTTCCTTATCCATCCTTCTCCAAGTGAAGTGGTTGCTGTTGGAAATAGAAGAGTTTTCTGAACTGATGTGGTTTTTTTTCAACAGACAGGAGTGGTGAGGCAGTGGCCCAGGTTGCCCAGAGAAGCTGTCGATGCCCCATCCTTGGAGGGGTTCAAGGCCAGGCTGGATGAGGCTTTGAGCAACCTGGGCTAGTGGAAGGTGTCCCTGCCCATGGCAGGGGGGTGGAACTGGATGATCTTTAAGGTCCCTTCCAACCCAAACCATTCTGTGATTCTATGAATTTCTCAGTTTTGCCATAGGCACCTCGCTGGAGGTGTTCTGCAGAGATCAGTTGCTGTTGTGACTTTATCCTGTCTTGGAAGAGCCAAACTAGTCTCCTCATGTTGGGAGGCTCACCCAAACCTTCTCTCATCCTATTTCCCTCTTGTTTGTAGACAGTTTCCTATAAGATGTGACCTATGGGACAGTTGCAAAGCTGGGGGACCCGGTGCTGCCTGTTCCAAGCAGGATGCTGGCCTGGAGTTTCAGCCCAAGGAGGGTACGGCCACAAGACAGCAGTGCCTGTAGAGGATGGGAGGGAAAAGAGACACTTAATAGAACTTTGCCGAGGATTGCAGCCGAGGGCAGGCTTTCTTCCCTGGGACAGCTGAGGATGTGTCTTGAATGACTTTATTTCAATTGTCATTAAAGGATTTTGCAGCTTGATTGAGCACTGCCATTGAACTCTCCCTTAATGAAACCTTGTGAGTCTAATTTTAATCTTGTAGGCAACACGGTGTTCAGCCTAAACTCATCATGTTTTGGAACCCCTCTGGGTTGTCGTGGGGGGTGACAAGGCTGGTTGTCTTTTGTTTAATAAGAAGCAGGTTGTTTTTTTTTTACAAAGTGAAAAGTTCCTCTTGAAATGCCTCAGATTTGATATCCCCTTCCTACCCAAGAAGGGTAGCAATTGCAGGAAAGTAGGTAGCAATTGCCTTCATTGGTTTGGTTCAGTTTTAATCAAACCCAAGTCAGTTTTAAATCCCCTGACTTCAGGAGTCTTCTCAGCAATGGGCTTCTGAAGACAGGTTTCTGAATTAAGCTGATTAGTCAAGTGACTGGCAAGTATTAATTCAGACCACTCTTCTTAATTTCTTCCTAATATCTCGTCTAAATCTACCCTCTTTTAGCGTAAAGCTATTACCCGTCATCCTGTTGCTACACTCCCTGATGAAGAGTCCCTCCCCATCTCTCCTGTAGCCCCCTTTCAGCACTGAAAGGCTGCTCTAAGGTCTCCCCGGAGCCTCCTCTTCTCTAGGCTGGACAATCCCAACTCTTTCAGCCTGTCCTCGTACAGGAGGTACAACAGCACTGCAGGGCCTTTTAAAATTGATTCTCCCCAAGCAGAGGCCCTGGCAGATGTTTTAGCACGGTGCCTTGCTGGAGGGGTGCTCCAGGGGAGGCATTTTGAGTGGTTTTGCGCCATCTGCCCAATGCGATAATTCCTCCACAAGGGCCAAAAATAGTGGCTTTTGCCTCATGGAAGCCATCCCCAGGTACCCCATGGTTCCCCACTCATGCTGTGAGTGGGGCTCCTGTCCAGGAAAGTCACCTTGGAGAGAGCGAATGGTTTCTGCTGCTGTCAGTATCACAAGGGTGTACAAGCCATGTGTGCCCCATTCTGGGTCCAGGAGCCCCGAGCTGACTCCTTTGGGCTGGATAGGGCTGAAGATGTGCTTGCTTCCTGCGCTGTGAAGAGAGCAAAAAGCATATCTGTGACTGCCTAGCTGGCCAACTTCCTGATGGAAATTAGCACCTTAGTGCTGCTGAGACCATCTTGTCTCACTAATGGCATATCAGGGCACCCAAGATGCTGTAGGAACACAATTTTGTACCACGTATTGGAAAAAAAAATAATTATGCTATGGTGAGATGAGAACTCGTAGGTGCTCCCCATTTGTTAATGGACTAGTAATTCTCCTGCCAACACACAGTGCATTAAAAAGGCATTTTCTAGGCTCTTGAAAGTGTCAGTGGGGCCCCATTTCCATCAGCCTTCTTTATATAGTTTCACAGCTTCTGAAGCCTGCTGACAGAGGCTCCTGTGGGCAACCATCCCTGTCTCCCAGACGGTTTGATAATGCACCATCTTCTTCCAGCACACCCTGAATGGTAAATGCAAAGGCAACCCATCGCCCTATGGCAGCATCATTTGACATGAGCCAGAAGCCCAGCACCAGGTATCGTCTGGTCTAGGATTTAACCAGATGCCCACACCCCCACTGAAGATGTTAAATGTTGTTTCCCTTACTGATGCGGTGAGGATTTAAGCCATGGTGTAATTTATTCCTGAAATATTCTGGAATGGAAAGCAGAAGTTAATCTTTTTGGGAGACAGGTATGCTTATCTTCAGAAAAGGAACAGCGTTGGTAAAGTAACAAGAGGATTTGATTCTGCTCTTGCAATGATGATAAGTATTCATCCCTGAAAGACAGGGGTGGATGTGAGGATGATAAAACACGTGTGCAGGACCCGAGTGACAGGTGCTGAATAACTCATGAGGAGGATCCTGGGATTTAGTGATGGCATTGGGAAATTTAATGTCTTGCGTAAACCATTCCCTGCAAACAGAGAGAATAAGGTCTGTTCTGTCCCGACAATTCCCTCCAGTATGAGCACAAAGAACAGTTCCCAGCAGCCGTCACACTGGGGACAAATCCAGGATTAATAGCGTTTCATGTTGGCTGGTACCCTACATGCCTCATTGTGGTCTGAACCTCCAGGGGATGGGAAGGCCTTATTAATTAATTCTCTTAATTCAAGCACCTGTAACTGATTTATAGGCAGTCTAGGGCCTGATCCTGCAGGGTGCCAGCTGACTTTGGCAAGGGGCACAGCTTTCCAAATCCCCAGCAGAGAAAACTTACTGGATCTTGTGCTGCAACATAAGCAGCGAGGGTGACTGGGAAACCTCTGCTGGTTTTTCCCCAGTGCAGTTACTACACGGCATTTGTTGTTCACTGGTGCTGCAGATCCAGCACCATTTTCTAGGGATGGCTGCATGTTTGGTTTTGTCTGTGGAAGACCATGTTTTAGGGCTGATTTGCCAGCAAGGTCTGGAAGAAAATGGGAGCAGATGGTGTTGGGAGGAGTGGGGCCAGCAGCCACGTGGCTTGGCAGTCCCTGCCCTCCCCGGCCAGTGAGAGCCGTGGGTGTGATGGATAGTCCATTCAGTGGGGCGCGGCACCTTTCCCACTCGCAGCTGAATCACCAAAGAAATAAAGTTCCCAAACAATCAGGCAATATTTTAAAATGAGAGAGGTAACAAGAAGCCCTTGTCCTGCTGAGATTGCAGCTCCCAGGCTTGTTCTGACAATTAACCCCTCCACTGCCAGGAGGGATGAGCCTATGTCCAGGCAGGGTCCCTCCACTTCCCTGCAGGGATGGCTGCATGCTTCCTCTTCCACCCTGGGGCATGATCCTGCCTGGGTAGCTCACAAAACTTGGATATTTGCTGGAGTAGCTGATCCCATACTGCCTGGTACCCTGACCCAGAGCCAGACACCTCTGTAACAACCACTGTGCTCTAGAATGGATAGCAAAGTGCCCCTCGCATCCCTCAGGGAAGTGCCTGAAGTAAATAAGCACATTTATTTATATTTGTCTGTCTAGCATGTGAGATAGAACAGCCATAAAAATGACATCTCCTTATTAGCACCAAAATTAATTTTTAAAATTGAGCAAGACCAATCCTGTCAAGCTCCTCAAATTGAAGGCTTGCTCCTTGAAATGCACAATCAGGCGTTTCAAGATTAGTTGTCTTTTTGAATACAAGTTGAATCTTTCCTTTCCCTTGAATTAGGGAGATGCCAAAAAAAAACCACCATGAAAGCCCTTCAATTAACTATTGCAGATGGATAAAGTAACAGATAACGTCTTTTTTCTTTAGTCAGGAGTAAAAAGACAGAAAAAATGTCTTTCCAGATTAAGAGTCTTTTCTACCAGGATGTATCCAGCGTGTGAGCACACGTGTGTACCTGTGGAGTCTTTCCTTCATCAAAAATAGAAAAAATTCTGCCTGTCTCACTGCCCTTCATAAACCACGTGTTTATGTTACGACAATATTGCTCTGTGATATGTTTCAGCAGTCAGCACCACTGAAAAAGCTGAGGACCCACCAGTCATGCCCTGAAGGCAACATGTTACCATCCAAGGGACCAAACTATGCCAAGAGTAGCAAAAAGTCCAAAGGAAAGGTGAGAATGGAAAGACTCCATAACACGTTTCCTTCACAAGCAGGTGAAATTCTAGTGACTGAGTTCTTGGGTTGGGGTATCCTAGCAATTCAGTATTTTAAAATGTGGCAGATTTTTTGGGGACGATACAGCTGGAAGTCTTGCTGGCTATCCTTCCTATTGCAATTCCAAAACAGAGGAAGGGAATTATTTATTTTCACCTGGGTACTGTAATCTCCCACCATCAGGTCAGCTTTCCTCATGTACCATTTTCCTATGGCCAGGTTGCTCACCAACTGCATTGGGGGGAGTGAAAAACCATATTAAAAGAGTGTCAGGAGACATCCCAAACAGCCCGCACTTCTAGGGCAAGGGAACACACCTCTAACTTTGTCTTCTAATGCTCTCCTGAGAGCTCCAGCTAAACATGGAGGAGACCTTGTGGTCCAGAGCGTCCTCCCTCCTGCATCCCAGGTAGAAACGTTTCAGATCCTCTGCAGAAAACAAGCCTACCGTGACAGGGGAGACTTTAGTGAGGTAGATCCTCCTCGGGGAGGCAGGGAAGCACCAAGGATGCCGTCTTGGCCAAGTAGAGGCTTGGGACCCCATGGAGCAGCTGGTGTTCTTGGCAGGAGCAGGATTGCGTCACCTCTCTGAAAACACAAGTGGTCGCCTGATAAATATAGCCGGAGAGTTTTAGATCAAAGTTACGGCTTACCTTCATCTGTGGAGACTGTAGTTATTTTTGCTAGTCATCAAAAGAAACTGCTGGATGTAGGATTAAAGCAAAGGAATGATGTAGACACATGAATTATGAATTTTACATCACAAGTTATTGCCTAAAATAGCACAATGCACCAAATACATCTGAGGCAAGTGTTCTCTAGTTTTGAAGGGCTAGAAATGACACCAGCTTCAGGGAAAATAAATAGTTTCTTTGTATATCTTACAAAAAATTGGGCAGTTTTCCTGTAGCTATGTAACATCCAATAGTTTCTAATCTCTGTATACAACTTTTGCCACAGTGATGCTTCTGGGTTTTGGCTGCTCATCTTGAAAGGCTTCGCTGGGGGTTGGTTTTCAGGTCAGTGCTAAGGATTTGCCAAAACCCAGCTGTCGGGAGGGGATCAGAGAACCAAATGCTGGGACACCCAAACACAGAGGGCCACTTCTGGCCAGGAACAAGACTGTCTGTATCTTTCCTCCCTCTTCTCACTTCCTCATTGGTAAGTGCCCAGGAACTTGCAACATGGGATAATTAAAATTTCTTAACAAACTGGGCATAGTGTCAGACCAAGGTGTTTGCTCAGGTATTTTCATTGTGAAAAGTTACTCTGATGAGGGGAAGGAGTTCTGTTGGAGGTTATTTAACACCCTTAAGCTTTGTTGTTAATTTATGTCAGTTGCTTTAAATATACATCAACAATCTAAATGATGAATGGTGGCAAACAAATAACCAGGAGACAAAATCTACAAATACTCCAGTGTTAATTTGTTTTCTAAACCTGGAAGATGGGGGAGATGCAAGTTCTGTGTCACATTTTAGGATAACCCTGGGTAACATTTCTGAGTCCTCTTCTCTCTACTTATCAGTTGGTTATACAGCACTCACCCTACATTATTTAGGAAAAGAAAACAGAATCCCTACTGTGGTGTCCAGCAGCTTTATTAAAAAAGGAAAAAAAAAGAGGGGAAAAAAAAGGAAAAAAGGCAAGGCTCAGGAAAGCCTGAAGCATACTTTTTTGGTGGCTGTGGACATATCTTTGCAGAAAAAGGAAGTGGCTCCAACATCAGCAGGCTTGGAGCATTTTATCATGGCAGACAGCTTGATTTGCAGGGCAGATGATTGCCTGCTCTTTTTGCCTGAGCAATTGAGTTGGTTAGACTTTGCTAATGCTTATGCCTATACCCCTCGTATTTAATAAACCTTGTACTGAGCATATATCAGGGTTCAGAAAGGATTCGGTAACTCATTGAAAGATATTACAGCTCTTTTTTATGCATCCAGAGCGAAAGCAGAAAGACGTCAGAAAGGTATTATAGGAGAGGGAACATTTATCTGAAATGCTATTTATATGGAATTGAATTGGCTGAAAAGGAGCGCAGAAGGCCGATAATGAGCGAGGGAGTCAGGCAGGCAGCCATCCCACCACACACAAAGGACGGTGTCTTGATGGATGATTTAATGACTCCGACATGTGCAGAGGGGCCGGAGACCAGGTGGAAATATTCTGCGTTCAGGGCACAGCTTGAATGGGGGGAAAAAATGTGATGCGGTGCTGCTTTCTCCCTCGCTTACAGTTTGATGGTTCTTGTACTGCTGGTTTGGATTCTCACGGGGCTATTCCTCGTTGTGAAGACAGGAGTCATGCCTGCCCTCTCCAGGTTCAAGTCTCTTCTGGGATGAATTAACTGGTCAGATTTGCATCGAGCCCCAGCCGCTTGCCTTAGCGCATCCCTTGGAAAGAGCTTGAACACGCACTGTTGTGTTTCACTAAATATTTTCCCTAATTTCTGGAACGGGCCAGAAAAAATGAAAATAGGGAAGAGATAAATCTGGGGGATGCCCGGCCAGGGTAAGGAAGCAGAAAGAAGGAAGGAAGGTTTTCTGTAGGCAGAGCCATTTTGGAGAGGCACGTTTCTGCTTTATGGCCAGGTGGCTACAGATGGTGGGAATTAAAACCAGGTGCCTGTGTCATCTTCTCATATGTACGCAAGACTAAACCACCCATGTCAGTCATCAGCATCAAATCTGCTGCAAGTGAACAGACAGACAAGTGTAAATAAGCCCTCTGTGAATTTCCAGTGATAGAGCTGAAAGGTGAAGGGTTAAGGGCTGACCTTATGCCTGAGCTTGGCTTGTCTGTGTAAAGCCAGGTTATCAGTGAGGTGGGTGCAATCCCTACTGCCTGTAACCTCAACCACATCTTGTTTGAGTTAGTGGATCTATAATCCTCCAAGTGCTTTGAGTACTTTCATACAGCCTGGCTTCCCCACAGACCAGGAAAACTCTGTACATGGCTGGCTGACCAGTGACGTGCTTAATTAATATTTGAAAAATCAGCTTGTGCTGCCTTTGCATATTCATCTGTGGATGATGGATGCTATCCCTGCAGGGTCATTTTGCTGATAGAAACTGTCCAGCTCATCTGCAGGTCTTTTATTATTGAAGCAAATCAGTGAAACTTCTTTGAAAAGAGAGAAAAAAATAAATAATCCCCCCACCCTATTATTGAGCTGTGAAGTGCTATCAACAGCACATATGTTGTACATGTCCCATTTCTGAGCACAGGAGTCCCAGTATGAGCCTCAAACAATACGCTGAAATAATCTTGTGAACTTCAGTATGTGCTAAAAATTCCTCTGATGACATTTACCACTGTTCCCTAATCTAAACACTGGGAATAATTATCTTTTATTGGCACGTGTTCTGCATTGAGATGAAGAGGCTGTCTAGTTGCATTTCTTTTATTTGCATTACCGGAGGAAAGATCAAATGGAACAAACGTAATCAAACATTTATTTTCCTTCTCCTTTGATGTCCTGGTGCTCCCCTTGTAAACGCTTATAACCTGACAGCATCTGGGGCAAGCATTTCCCCCTTCGCTACAGCCACAATCAGCGCTAAATCGGGAGCCTAAGCAATATTGACACACCCTCTTGCTCCTTAATTGCCAAAGTTGTTTCTTTTATCTAAATAATAGCAAGAATTAGGTCTCCTTCAGGACTGAAAAGGTCCACAATTGTGCCATACAATTCAAACTGCAAAATCTGTGTTGGTAAGGTGACTTCTGAATTTATAGTGTCATCTGCATGTAGCAAGAACACAGCGGCGTTGTGGTTTTACCCTGGTTGGCAGCAAAACCCAACACCACTCGCTTACCCTTCTCCATGGGGATGGAGGAGAGAATTAAAGGGATAAAGGGAAAAGAGGCTCATGGGTTGAGATAAGAATTTAATAACTAAACTACAATAATATTGGAAATAATAACAATAGTAGTATATACAAATATATAGATGAGTGATACACAGAGAAACTGCTCACCACTCAATGACCAAGACTCAGCCCATTCCCAGCTAACAATCCCAGAGCAGGGAGAGTCTTGAAACTGCAATTCTGGAATGGAGAGAAGAGCCCAAGTGGCCAAGACCAAGATGACCTGAGAGAGGGGTGGCCCAGAGGGAGACAACCCAGAGCAAGAGAAAGAACTTCCAGACAGATCCTCCCCTATACTCTGGCCGTGCCGTGCATGATATGGAATAGACCACTGGTCAAGGTGGGTCTCAATCCTAAACCTAAGGTTGAATCCTGGGCTGGTCACTGGGGCTGTGCTCCCTCCCAGCTTCTCCTGCCCCTGGAGACACGGGCACAGCAGAGAAGCTGGAAAGTCCTTGACTGTCCTGGCAGCTGCTCTGCCCATCAGTGTGTGACCAGCTTCTCCTCAGCACAAACCCAAACACAGCCTCACACCAGCCACTGTGAAGAAAGTTAACTCTGTCCCAGGTGAAACCAGGACAAACAGCCAGGTTTGTTTTACTGCACTAAAACTTATCAACGAAGGAAATATACTTCATCACCAATAATGCATTTGTATTTGCAGTGGGTTCCCTCTTTGAAAGCCCTAAGATTCTTGTTCCCACATTTTGTTACACCCCAAACTGAAGTAAGTCGTGTCAGTGATTTACATTTCCAAGAACGCAGATACCAACAGCTCTTGCAAGCTGGAACAGTTAATTTCATTAAAGGTTGCAGAATAAAGGATAATCATCTCAGCTACAGCTTGGCAATAGCTTGGAACAAAATTTCAGATATGAACATGGGAAAATATTGGTTTAAATGCTTTCCCTGCAGTTTTGAATGACAATGAGCTGGAGAGAGAGTCTGAAATAGATGCATCAACTTGAACCAAAAGCGGCAACTGATAAGGAAACTGGGGCAGAGGGAATGACTCAGTTAGCTGTGGTGCAGGAGCAAATCCACATGGGGCTTTGGAAATGCTCATCCATGCCAGTGATAATGCACCAACTGTAGAGATGATGATCACAGTGACAGTCAGAGAAATTCAGAGAGCGGTAATGAAAAATAACTAACACGGTGAACCAGTGGGAACTTCAGAGTCAAAGGGCACAAAAGACAATGTTCTGAAAATAAAAGGAAGAAAGGGACCAAGAGGATCTTTGATCTAAAGGCTTCTTCCTGCAGGTTTTATCTTTCCAGACAGAAAAATAAAAGGCTGTATAAGCCTGTTTCCTTAAGTACTGAACATGTCAAATAGCTGGGGGGGGGGGAGGAAGAGAGAAGACCTTGCAAGGTAACATTAAATCATCATAAAAATGCGTGCATGAATCATAGAATCATAGAATCATTAAGGTTGGAAAAGATCTCAAGGATCATCAAGTCCAACCGTCAACCCACACCACCTAACTCACTAAACCATGTCCCTAAGCACCACATCTACACGTTTCTTGAACACCCCCAGGGATGGTGACTCCACCACTTCTCTGGGCAGCCTGTTCCAATGCCTGATCACNGTCCAACACCTCAGGTGTATATCTTAAAAATAAACATGTAACAGCAACCTACCCCCCCCCCCCAAAAAAAAAAAAAAGGCAGTAACTTGGACAGAATTGGGTAAGTAAATAAACACTGCTGGCTGATCTCCTTTTATAAGATGACTGTTGCATATTTCAAGGGAGTGTCTCTCTCTTTAAACCAAGTGGTTCCTAATCCTGACAGATGACATATGGATGCTTACGTGTCCTTTTCTGGGGGCTTTGTGCAAGCATTTTCCATTCTTTTTTCTTTTTGAAGGCTTTTTTTTCAATATATTTGTTACATACACGAACAGATCTTTAGGGAGCCCTTACAAAAAGCAGTGTTGAGAATAACTCCATCCTTGCATCTCATTTCACATTTCTAGTGGCAATGACGTGAAAGTGTCCCTTCTGGGGAAAGGGTGGCTCTCAAATAATGTTTAAGCCCTTATTCAGAAAATCAGAAACCCTGACTTAGTTCTATTGTATTTTTACCAGGGACAGCAACAGTGGAGACTGAAACCTTACCTGTCATCCCAGGCATCACCCCTGTGTTCTGGTGCTTGGCAGAGGGCAGAGCTTGGGTCACTCCTGCTGCAGCACTCACTGCTTCTAGGTAAGCAGCATCTCCTGAGTCACCCTTCTGCTTCCCCAGCTTAGATGTTGTACACAAGCCTGATGGGAACATTTACGATTAAATCCCTTCCTTTGGGACGGATCTAATGTGGGTTGTTTTTTGGGTTTGTTTTTTTTTTTACATCATTCACGCAATATTAAGATTAAGAGACAATATCATATGGTCTAGGACAGCTTTAGGTCTTACTGTCTCAGGGACTTGGAAGGAATAGAAAGTCTACTTGTCAAAAGGAAGGGCTTGCTATCTGGTTTGAGTGGGAAGGAGAAAGATTTAACACTGGGGGTGGGGAGGGTGATCTTCCCAGATGGCCTCTAAAACGACACATGCAAATCCCTCATTTGTCTGACCAGGCTGCATATTTTAAAATCTTTGAGGTTTTCTTTAATTGGCTTAAGAGCTTGGCTAAGGTATAGCGAAAAGGTATAGCCAAAACCAACTCTGTATTACATGTGATTCTGGGTTATCTCATCTCTCTTTCCACAGCCTGAAATGGAAGAAAATAACACAGATGATTATGGGCTAGAGCTGGATGCTTTGCAGGTTTACATGCCTGGGAGCAGCTGGGGATCTGTCTATATACTTTATTAGCGCCATTGTTTAGATTTGTATTTTGCTATAGATATAAAGTGGAACCCATTCCCAAGACCTCTCTGGTAGGAAGGTTTTTCTTCCCTATTATTAGCACTTTGCTTTTGCAGCCAGCACTCCTGAGCCAAAATGCAGAGTTTTTAAAGGACTTCAAAGTGTCATTGGGAACCAAGTGATATGTGTGTTAAAAAGGGTTTAATCGAGCTGCAGTCACTGTAGCAGGATGGCTTTTTATAGCAAGCTTTTTACAGCATTAAGAAAAACATCCTGCAGATTTCAGGAGCATCAGCATATGGATAAGGTACTTTGCACTATTATTTTTATTTATCTGATATTAAAAAAAGAAAACCGGCATTGCTAGCTTTAGGGTGAATGATAAGCAGGAACAGGTCTGCAAAGTCATGCAACAGATATTACTTCTATTTTGGTTTTTTTTTTTTTCTTTTTTAGAAGAAACTCATACATTTGGAAGCCAATGCCTTGGTTTAGAGAATGAAGATATGCAGTGATTTGTATTCACATTGAAGCTTTTAACAGTCTTTTAATTTTTATTTTTTTTCCCAGAGCCATTGGATTGTATTATCATTATCACAAGGCAAATTCTGGTTATCAAAGTTGAGGCAAACTTTCTAGACTGTCTTTAAAAATGTCATAGGTCAGGCTCCCACAGAAAAGAAGTGGTTTGCAAAAAAAAACCAAAACCACATAAATACTAAAGCTGACCTGAAACTGATGCAGTCATCCTGATCTGCAGGAACATCTGACAATTTGGCAGGAAATCACTGATTTTAATATATTCTCTATTTTTCCGTTTACAACACCATTTCCAAGTCTCCTTTAATTAAGCTTGGTAAGCATGTAGGGATGCCAAATGAGAAATTGCCCTTTAGCAGCCCCTGACAACAGCCTGCCCACTTCTGAAAGAGCCAGGCAAGGAGCAGAAAGGAAAGTCAAGTCCCTGTGGCTGGCTGTGAGGGGTTAAGAGACTTGACCTGGGTTATCCAAAAGGGCAGTGGCAGAGGCAGGACACTTTGACACTCCAGTGCCTCAGCCCTACATTGGATCCTTATAGACATCCTTGCATTCACAGATTTAGCTGTTTGGGCTTGTTCCACCTCTGAAGCAACATCATTTAAATGTGTTTTACTCTCTGCTTTTGCTTCAGGCTGGGGAATGATGGGTTTCTGCCTTATATTGATAATTTTAAAAAAAAATAAAAAAGGAGACAGGGAAACCTTTAGTTGGCATGACTGCCAAAGCAGGAAAAGATCAGGATTTTTCAAGCCTTGCAGGCAGCTGGAGGCTGCAAATGAACACGCTCAAAGCTGATGAGAGCAGGGGTTCAGCTTTGGCGGCTGCCTCCCGACCCACTGGCTCAACCCCTGCAGAACTATAGCCCCAGCAAAACCCCAGCATGGGAATCCAGTTACTCCAACCCCCTGTGGCTCCAGCCCCAGTGGCCTCTTTCTTTTATTTTTCAGACCTAGCTGTCCCGAACAGAAACACTGGTTGAAAATCTTATAGAAGCAGCCGGAGATCTTTTTTTTCTTGTCTGCAGAGGAACAATGGGGGAAGGGTTTGTGAAGTTGAGCTTTTTTTTTTTTTTTCTTTTTGCAACACTAGTTGTTCAGGGGAGTGTCTTGCATTATTAATGCTGAGTGGCTCCGGCAACTACTGTGGTTTGGCAGCTACTGTGGTTTAAGGTCGTTAGTCATCCGCCGCTACTGCAAGAGAGATGAGAGCGCTGAGCCAGAGCTGTTCATGCAACCCTCGCCGTCCTCCCAGGTCAGCAAGTTGAGAAGACCCGCAAACGGGGCAACAGGGGCATGGGGGAGGGGGGGGAGCAGAGAGAGGTTTTGGGGCCTCGAGGCATCCTCCCACTCTGGTGCCCATGTGTATGGGACTCGCTGGGTGGTGGTTGGCGGCTGCAGAGCTGCCCGGAATGGCCTGAGAGGGGCTGAGGGGTGTGCGAAGGACAGGGGGGTGCGGGATGCTCTGTGCACCCCATGAGAGGGCAGATGTATCCCCCCACCTGGGAAGCAGTCCCTGCATTGCATATAGCTCCATAGGCACACGAGCCTCCTTTCTCCTCGAGCTGCTCATGAGACAAAGATGCAGGATGCTCCCTGAGCATTAAGGGAATACCGGTCCATGTGCACCCTTCCCACCTGATTTCTGCCTTTCTTTCCTTCCTTAGAATGAAGGGATCGAGGCAAACATTCCTTAATTTGTTCTGCATCCTCTGTCTCCCACTTCTGCTGAAGGCTGCCTCTTCCTCTCCTCTCCCCTGTGGAAACAACCCACCATCCTCTTCACTCCCCTTGGGGCTGTACAAAGGACACACCTGCGTGGGTACGTATTCAGGTTTTTGTTTTACAGCTGGACTAGTTCATTTGTTACTCCTCCACCAAGCTGAGAATTGCTGCACACATCGTAAATCACTCCTTTATCTATTTCAACAGCTGTACTGCAGAATACTTGTAGTCTTTGGCAAAATAATCACTTGAAGATTTTGCAAGGTCAGCATGGGATCTGGAGTTATTCTATGATTTTGGTTTGGAGTGGCTGCTTCCCAAAGTTCATGTTTTCGCTCAGTGGAGAATGGCATCTGGAAAGCCCAGCTTTAGCGTCTGTAAGATCTGGGACCTGGAAACAAGGTGTTATGGGATGCGAGTATTTTTCAGGGTTCACGGTGCATTTTTGCTTAATTGTAGGAAGGCACGGTTTTGTTCCAACTAACCCAGGGTCTCCTCATGGATTTCATTGCCTGGGAAACTTCTTAAGAATAGTTGGTCTTGACTTGGGCCAGATGGTCTGGATGTTTGTCTCTGGATAGCCAAGTTGTGAGGGCTGTTTTCTCACATTTCCTTTCCTTTTTCAGTGACTGTGGTGGTCTCCACAGCAGCTATGGGGGAAAGGGGGTATCCTATAGCTTCAGCTGACTATAGTGATTCTCAAAGCAAGAGCGGTAACACCAACGTCAACGTGACTTGTGGGAATCCCAGAAATGTCATTGGCTTGAGACTCTCTACCTAGACAGATGTGGTAGCTTACATTTATTATGTGAGCAAATGGTAAATGATGGATAGGATTTATACATTATGACCAAATATTTTGTTTTATCTTCTTTCAGCTTTTCAGGGCACTTTTGCACTGTAAACATAAACCCTGTCTTGGTTCTCTGTGCTTCAGAAGGAAATATTTCCTTTGAGCCCAAAATTAATCATTATGGCTCAAGAAACACAATAAGAAATAATAATCCTAAACTTGATTAATTTTTTTTTTTTTGCCTCACTTTCAAAGCCATCCACAGTGCCCCTTCACAAGCAGGGTGAACCAGAAGTGGAGTGGAGTCGGAATGGTGAGGCTTGGGCAGGGCTCAGCTGACAGCCAGAAAATGCGAACGAGTCATGAAAAGCAGAAATGGCTGTCAGGGACTGGCCTCATTTGGGCTGGAAACCACGCAAACAGTGACCGAGCAGCTGTCCAAGCAAGAGGGAGGTGGCAGATTTTAATGGTGAGGTCTTGAGGCAGCTGCGGTTTTGATGGTGCAGGAAAGGTGGTGGGCGTGCTCGCCCATAGGATTTTTACGCTGGTGTTTTTTAAATGGCAGGTGTGAGCATTGTGTGCCCTTTCCATCTGCTTCGTGTACACCCATGGCCCCTGCAAGGCTCTTAATTCCTAAAGTGACTGCACAGGGCATTGAAGTTGTCTTGCACAAGAGAAAATGTGCTTTTTTTTTCCTCCCAAAGGGAAGAAAGCTGCACTAGTCCCATTCCTGGGACCACCAAGCGTCTCCCTGGCATGTTTGTTCAGGGATAACATCAGTTCTCGTGGCTGACTCAGTGACCAGCCCCCTTAGGAGCAGAAATTAAGCCAAGATCAGCTTCATCTGTAGGAGGAAGGTTGTGATTTCCTTTCAACAGCTTGATCCCAGACCCTGCTAGCTCAGGTTGCCAGCTGGGAAGGCACTGGGAGAGCTATGAGAACTTCTTCTGTCTTGCCCAGAGAAGCTGTGGATGCCCCATCCCTGGAGGGGTTCAAGGCCAGGCTGGATGAGGCTTTGAGCAACCTGGGCTAGTGGGAGGTGTCCCTGCCCATGTCAGGGGGGTGGAACTTGATGATCTTTAAGGTTCCTTCCAACACAAACCATTCTGTGATTCATAGCCTTATAGATTGAGGCAGTATTTTTAACTTGATAAAAGCCCGCTGGCAAATGTATAGGAGATTTTCTTGAAGAAATGGACTTTCTTATGCAAGTTAAATGTGTGGTCAGGTGTCTAATCTTTCAAACTTCTTTGTTGCTCTTTTCTGAGGGAAATGGGGTGTCTGCATTTGAATAGTCATTTCTGCACACCTGTATGATGGAGATTGCAATGTTAGTGGCCAATGCCGGTCAGAAAATGGATGCTCTTTCAATAACAAACCCAAGAAAATATTTTCCATTAAGCTTTTCCACTGACAACATCACACTTCTTGAAGAAACATGTAGAAATGATGTGACAGGAGAGTGAAACACACCTCTGATACCTCTGTTGAATGCAATACAACGTGGTTGCGTCCTTCTTCTGTTCCACTTGTCAGCAGTACTCCCTGGGTAGGCATCATCTCCCCCGGTATATTCTGGTCATACTGGGGAAGCATCTGGATGCTTCAAGGGACTCCCCTGCCTTTAGCATATCTGCGAAATGTATTTTGGGTAGGTATTTATATGCTGATGCGAGGTAGGGCTGGAGGAGAGGAGGGTATGTGTCCAGTGAGGTGCCACCATAGGCTGAACAATTCAGATGACTGGTAAGGGGATGTTGGCCAAAACGTATCTACTTTCAGATTGTTACTTGTCTAAAAAAGAAGGTGACGTTTTAATGGCTTACTTAATTGTGTTAGAAAATATTTAGACAGAAGTTTAATCAGCCTCAGTAACTGCAGAAAAAATCACATCATTTTTTTCTGCGTTTTCTTGAAAAATCTTTCTGCTTCATTCAGAAAAAATCTTTCCATAATTGACTTGGTATAAAAATAAAGCACCCGGAAAGTGTTCCCACCTAACAAGGGGTGTAATGCTGCTGCCTTTTAGAACTATGGAAAAGAGGGAGAAAGGGTCTGATGCCAATCCTCCCAGCCACAAAATCAGAAGTAGGGTACCTAAGCAGTTCTTAACCATCTCCACCCTGCTCTTAAACAGATACAAGGCCTTTCTTTAGCCCTGTCACTAGCAGAATTTTCCAGAAACATCTGAGAGTCTCTTTTCTCCATCAGTGTCTCTTGCTTTCCCAGACTGGAAAAATACCCCTTTTTTTGCGTCTCATGAAACAGTAAATATGAGTAAGAGCCTCCCGGGATTTGTCAAGGAGGAACAGTGTCAGATCAATCTCATTTTCTTTGCTGATGGGATTATGGCATGTAGACACGGAAGAAGGAGTAGATGTCACAGCTGGGCTTTAGTAAGGCTTTTGGCACCACCTCAGCACTAATCTAATGGCTGAGAGATATGTGACATTGATTAAGCTTCTACAGGGCAGGACAAAACTGGTGGGTAGCCTTGTTCAGAGAGAACACTCCCTAGGCAGAAAGATGTACAAAATTAGGTCTTCCTTGGACCTCTGTTTTGAACATAGTATCGTTCATATTTTCATTAGCCAGGATAATGAAATAGCAAGCTATTAAATTTGCAGCTCATATAAAGCTGAAAATGTTTCCCAGTACAGTGGAGGGCAGGATTAAACTCAAAACAATTCTTGAAAACTTGGAGGACTTGCCCCCGAAAAAAGATAATTTCACTGTGGGTATGTTGAAAGCACTTCAGCAGAAAGTTAGATGACCCCACCAGCTGGGTAACATCCCTAGGGAAGATCACCTGGGCTTGTAGTGACACAGTGGTGGCATGCTGTCACGAAGAACACACACCCTGCGTACGTCAAGACGTGTAAGCAGAAGTTAGCTTGCAAGGCGTGTGAAGTAACCCGCCACCTTTCTCAGCATTGCCAAAGCCTCAGAGGAATTTCTGCCTTCCCTTTTGGGGCTGAGCATGAAGAATGATGCGGAGTGACAGGCAGTTTCAAAGAAAAACAAACATATAAAGAATGACTGAAGAAATTCATTAGTCCAGAGAAGAAAAACTTGAGAAAAGACATGACATCTGTGCTCAAAAACATTAAAGGGGTCATCCATTCTCCAGGTTTATAGTACCTATGGCAAGAAATAACAGAAAGGGATGCCAGTAGGGCCATTCAGGTTAGGAGGAAAATTTTCTAATGCTAGTGAGCATTGTCATCAGTTCCTGAGGAGGCTGTAGAAGATCTCATTAGAGATCTTAACAGATCTGTGTCTTCCACATCCTTTCGGCATGGCATCGATGCCATGGATCAGCTGCTGGGGCAGAGGCTCGTGTAAGATGACTTCTAGGCTGGCTTTGTGGGGATTCTGCGCTGTGACCGCCAGAACTGTTTGCAAATAGCAGGGTTTATTTATTTTCTCGCTAGCAGCAGGCTGCCCTGCTCTTTCAACGATTAACTTTGGCTGCCCTTTTCAGAATGAGGCGATTAGTCAGGGAGTGCTCGATTCAGCTGGACAGCAGCACTTTCCATCTTCTTTGCTAGCGAGCAGAGATCCTGTGGGTCAGCAGCTGGGGAAGCAAATTTCCCCATCTTTGTGCTCAATATAATGCCATTCTCAGCAACCTTTGCAGGTCACCACTTCCTTTCACCCATGAACACATAATTCCTCATGAATGAAAAAGCATGGTTTTGGAAACATATTTTCAGCTCTGATTATATTTAAAAAAAAAAAAAAGGATGTTTCCGGGCTTCCCAGCAGCATCAAAAAGCCAACCTCTACCTGTGTTGATTTGTGTGATAGTCAGTGTCCTCACCACTTTGCCTCCATCCAGCTGTGTGTGAGTGCTTTTATGAAATGTGACTTGCGGCATGGCAGCGGGACCGGTGGCGTTCGGCATTCCCGATAACTCCACACAATGCGCCGTGCCAAATGGAGTTGGAGGCTTTTAATAACTGCTCTCAGACAAAGTGGCTGTGCACAGATTGTCTGGGGAGGCACCGTGACAGAACGTGTAATTTACAGCTCGGTGAGCCCTGTAAAAAGGCCGTGCCCAATATCCATGTAGCACCATGATGTATTTTACTCTGAAAGGCTGAGATCAACTTTGATTACAGCAAACCACAGTGCCAAGCCACAGCACCTCTGTTCACTTCACCAGCATTGCTCAGTTTACTCAGTGGCAAAATTTGGTCTGATGATCGGTAATAAATACCAAATCTGACCGTAACGCTTTTCCTACAATTATGCTTTGGATCAAAAAACCGCAGGCGTGTGAGTAGTGTCATAGAGATACTAAAACAACTCTTAAAATCGGAATATCTTCTACAGGGATTCGTATTTTTCAACAACTGATGGTAAAATTTTCATTTTCAAGATCATACCAGGTCTTATTGACAGTTTATGGCTGTAAAAAGCAAATATATCTATTGATGACAACAAAAAGGTATGCTTAGCATATAGTGTTTATACACACGTGTGTGTGTGTGTAAATGCACACATGAAAGTATTTGTCTGTGTATTTATATACATGGATAGTCTTGCCCATTTTACATGACTGATGTTTGCTGTTAGGTTTCTTTTATAATCCTATTTAATTAGCGTTGATAGTCTGTTTGGTTGCTGATTACCTTAACATGTGTGCTTCCCACTCTTGTTCATATGTTAGCCCCATACAGAACTTCATAAAAACCTGCTGATGTTTAAGGCAATCACTTTCAATGGTTTTAGGGGCTGTATCTCTTAAACAAGTTTTGTGCATTCAGAATTTTAAAATGGTCAAACCCTTGCGACAAAGAGGAAGTTATCCAGTTACATTAACTCCTCCTGCCACCATTCAGGCTTCAGTAAATTTTTCATACCCATTTCTGATTTGGAAAAGAAAAACAAGTTAATGGCACACATGCACACATGTTTTCTCTATTAATTAATGCAGAAAGCTTTTCCACTGGAAATGCCTGGGGTTATAGATTTTGTTAAATAGGGCTCCTTAAAGTGCAATGCAGGAAACACTAGGGACACATTTGGCTGGCAGCTATGGATATGAGAGTCTCTTACTAGATGGAAGTTGAATTTTCTGTTCTGGCATAACTGTATCAGAGTCCCTGTTGGGTGTCTTAGGGAAACACTAATGAACAAACAAGAGCTCTGAAGTTAGGGGTCTGAAGTGACTCACTGCTATGGCATGGGCAACAGAAATTATAATTGATATTCCAGGGTTTGTTGGTTTTGTTACAAGCTACAATGCACTCAAAATACTGCTATATTGATATTAATATTTCAAAAATGTCTTTAGCCAGTATGCTCTGTGTAGTTTCATGCCCAGTGGCAAGTTTGGTCATAGTGTACCGTTTAACATTTCCAGGACATTTTACAATACTTAGCAAATTTAGGGGGGAAAGGTCTTGTGTGCACCAACATGTTTGCAAATGGATACCATATTCCATCACTTCAGTATCTCTTTGAAATACATGAATGCTGTAAATGGAATAGGAAGCAAAATCTGAGGTAAAAGACTTTTTTACACTCAGGTGCCTTTATAAATTACCTTTCAAAGCAACAAATCCTCTGTCTGTACATGGGAAAATAACTATCCTAACTTTGCATACAGAGTTATGTTATTTGAGCTGAGTATTTCCACGCTGGAATGAAATCTTGAGGTTATAAATGGTTGTTCTTTGAAAATATCAGCTTGGTGCAGTGAAGCAGAGAGTGAAAGTAAAATGGGTATTGGGAAGTACTAGTAAAGGAATACGTAGTGAAAAAATAAAACAACAGTCCTGTGTTGTAGCATCGCATATCCCTGGTCTGCCTGCACCTGTGTTACCCACATGCATGTCCCCTTTGCATGTGACCCCTTGCATGTCAAGCTATTTTCGGCTTGTCTCCTCCTTGCACTTCAGGGGGTGTGTTTTATTTATGGCTGGAGAACAACAATATGGCTGGAGGGGTGAGAAAGGTTTCCAGCACCCAAGAACAGGACTGAAGGATGGCAAAGGAGCATGCACCAGGTGCCAGCAATCCCGTTTAATGGAGTTCTACTCAGACAAATGTATCTACAAGTCTGAAACTTAGAGAGGCAGCTTTCACTATCCAGACACTTCTTGACATCCCTAGGTATAATTCTAATTATAGACCCTTTCAAACCTGTGCGGTGGAAGTGGATTAAGTTAAATAGTCTGCTCAAACTGCCAGAGGCTTCATGGATAAGAAATGAATTTCTCGAGCTCTGACTTTATTATTGAGGTATGAATTTTTTTTCCCAAGCTTATTGGAAATGTCATTTTATTATTACACGCTACTTTCAAATACATGGAGACAAGTACTTCCTGACGTGTGAGTTTTCAGATTACTGCTGCTGAGCAAAATGGTTATGGTTTTCTCTTATCTCTTCAGAAATTAATAGCAGATGGGACAAACTATCACTAAAAGAGACAAGCATTTTATTAATACCAGAGTCTAGTTTCTAATGGCTGGTAGGCATTTTGATACCGATGAATTTCTTACAGAGAAAACATCCTTCAGCCTGTCAAGGCATTGAAGCCTATTATTGAAGTGCAACAGCAGAGGCAATTTCTTGAAACTTGTTTCTAAAGAAAATCATGTGCAACTATAAAAAACTTCAAGCTTTTTTTAACCTTTAATTAGGAAGCCTATCTGCATTGCTTTATGTGTGCCCAGCTCATGATGAGAAATAAATGGCACCTAAGCGTCTGCTAAATTAAAAACAAGCAATAGTTGCTAATGACTGCCCATGTCTAGAAGTGCTTTTCTACTGATCCCAGAGTACTAAAAAGTTTATATTCTCGCACACGTCGTAAGTAATTAAAGTAGTGAGATTTCTACAGGCGAAGACAGCTGGTTTCCCCCTGTCCTTTTTAGCTAAGTAATTATTTTCCATTTTTAGCCAGCAGAATTAAGACCCATTAAAGGCTAGAACTAGTTGGCATTACTGATGGTATTTGGTGCTCAGGGAGATTCCTGATGATTTTGTTGGAGGGTGCTCCTGATGGCATCAGTCTCAATGAAAGGCTTTGAGGCCAGCAGAGCCCGAACAGAAGTGGGTGTCCCCCGGGGCATGGCCCGTGGTGGGTCAATAAGAGGTGTCAGCAGACCAAGAGGAGTAAAGAGAGATGGACCAAGGGCATCTGGTGAAAGCCCAGGTAGGTGAGAAAAATCGAGAGCAGATCAGCCAGATGGCACACGTAGGTGGCATGCGTTCCCAGGGACTGTTTCCCACCAGAGGGCAGAAAGGCTCTCCCAGTTTGGGTTCAGAGACTTCAGCCACGGCACCTGACATTGGGGGAGCCTCTAAGAGGAACTACAGACCCCTCTGAAAATCAGTCAAGTCCTTCTTTAATGGCTTGTCCTGCAAAACGTAGCATTTCATCTGGAATAAGGGCATTTGATGGGGAGCATTTGAATAACTGAGGTGTGTTCTGTGGGTGCCCAAAGCAGGGAGGGTGTAATAATGTCATCAGAAGCATCCTCTCTCTGATAGTATTTATGAAAGCAAACACTTTGAAGTTCATCTCTGTGGGTTTTTCCCAAGTAGTCAGGCTATTATTATTGTTATTTATATTCATATAGCATCTAGTAGCCCAAGGTCCTGCATTAAGTACTGCACAAACTCAGCGATGGCTCCGTTAATTCTTATACAAAGCAAATCTCCCTTTGGGCCTGGTTCAATACACACAAAAGTCTCTAATTGACTTAATCAACATGGAAAATTTCCATTTAATTGCTGGGAGACAGCTCCATGAGTAGGGTTACCTGCATGATTGTGTTTGTGATTAAGAATTCTGTTTCTATTCAGCAGAGCTGAACCAAAAATAGAGGGTTTTTTTCTCTCCCCCTCTGTGGTACTTTGACAAACATGAGAGAGAAACTCACATCTTCAGTGGAGACTTCTTCTCATATAACAGAGGAAATGGAAACACCAGGGGTATTTTTGTCCTCAGCCCAACTTTCTGGATTTCGAGCACTCAAGCTGTTTGTCCATCAGCATCTTTCTCTGCGATGACATCACAATAAGGAAAATAAGAGTTGTGGGGGCAGCATCAGAGAGAGAGGAGCCTCTTTGCACCCCTACTCCGAGACGAATCATTAGGCCGGCTGCCAAGCCTGCGCTTGGGGTGAATAACTCTGGTTTTGGTGTAAAAGCGGTGCACTGAGGTGCTGAGCGCTGCAGCCAGAGGCAAGCTCGTTCTGTGTCTGCTGGGGAGGAGTGAGGGTGTTCCATGAGCCGGCATCTCCCGGTGCAAGTCAGGGGATCAACTTGAAATAAAATCTTTCATTATAGTGCTGCAGCCAACATTTTGGGTGCTGTAATTTAAAGCAGAAGCATTGCAGAGGTTGGTTTCTGCTCGCAGGTGGAGCAGAACCGCTGCAACCCAGGAAGCGCAAGCTTCTGCAGTGCGGGGGAAGTGGGCAGGGTCCTGTTCCCACCAACAGCAAGCAGTTTGCAAGCTTCATTGCAGCACCCTCTGGTCCTGCAGGGGATGAAAGGGTGCCAGAGCAGGGAGACAGACTTAGAAAGCTGGACCCAGATGGAGTCCCCCCATTGCCGTGCCGCTTGGTGGGGATGCTCACACAAGTTCTGCTTCAGCTTGTGTTTTGGGGGCTGCCTGCTCTCCCAGCTCCTCCACCCACTGAAGGATTTTCCTCTCTTAATATTGCTAACTTCACTGTCTTCCAGACTTCTTTCTCTCCTGCTTATCTTCACCCCTCAGGGACTCCTGATCCTGTGTCTGCTAAGCTTTGGCACATCCTCATTTGGAGCTTCTGGTGCAAAAGAATGAGAGGTAAAACAATAAAATCTGTCTCCTTTCAAAAATATCAAAGGATTAGCTCCTTCCCGTCTTTCCACTTGGATTCCTTTTTCCTTTCTGACTTCTAGACAGCAAGATTGTTAGACGAAGGCCTGACCTGGTTAAAGAAAAGAAAGGAAGGCACAGAAAGAATATGTGGTTTTGTGGTTAAGGCATCATTTTGGTCATTTAATTGTTCTGTGCCTCCATCTTTATGCATAAAACAGGCATACAAGGCAGGTGAAGGGTAGTTTTGGTTGCTCATGTGTGTTAATAATATGGTCTTGCAAGAATCAAGTTATGCAATGCCTTTCGGGTGTGTTTCCAGTGTGTTTCAAGGATGTGCACCACCATCTCAATGCCTTCACCCTCCCTTGACTGGATGTCCTTGTCAAAATGTGCTCTGGGGACTGGTCCTTAGCACAAGCTCTTTTTTTTTTTTTTTTTTTCTTTATGAGCTATTGTGTTTTAATTGACTGTTAATTCCTTGGGCAATTGTGTGGCTATTTTGGGGAAGGAAGGGGAGAAGGAAGAAGGAATGACTCACTTCAGGGTTTTTCTCTTGGTTGTATCTGTCTCCATTTATTCTCCTGTTCTTTTAGGCTGACTGCAGGTAATGGCTCCTAGCATGCTTTATAAATCATTCTGCAGAGGACTTTGGGTGAGCATTTTATTTAATAAGTATGGAGAAGTGGGCTTTTATCCCACAAAAGAGGTGGTGAGTTCACTGTAATTTCCACTGGATTACTGTATTTGGGGTAGGAGAAGTAATAAAAGACTCAAAGATATTGATCTTACAGCAAGTTCCAATTGTATGACCTCCTCTTTGACTTGCCACTTGATCTGTAGGAGCATCAAAGTCATTTACGTTGAAAAAATAGCACTTTGATTTAACTGCACATAGGCAGGTGCACCTGGAAAGAATTTAAAAGCTCACTTTGAACAGTTGTACCAGTGTGAAACCCCTAAACGTTATTGCTCTTGAGCTTTGGAAAAAGGTGCACCCACATCCAAATGCTGCAGCTCACCTCCGTTACCAGACTCTGACAATCCAGAGAGCTGAAATTTCTTGCAGCAGGGAGGAAACAGGGTTCAACTACAGGGATTTCAGAAATAAATCTTTATTCAGGCTGCTGGAAACTGGTGTCCTGGCTCCTTGTCTCCTGGCTGCTTGGGATACCTGCCTCTGTGACACTGGTTCTAAGTCCAGGCTGGGACCTTGCTCTGGCTGCCAGATCTGACTGTTTTGGTCAGACTTGGCATCGCCAAATGTGGCTTCTTTATAAAATGGTGAAGCCACTGCATAAAGAGAGAGAGAGCACCCAATGCTGCCCTACAGCAATTTAAAATCATCTTGAAATGAATCACTTAACGTCATCACATGGATTTTGACTGGTTGCTACATGGGGATCACACTGAACCTACTTCATCCCAAAAATATCAGAAAAAAAGTGCTGTGCATCTCAAGAAACCCTTCGCTATGAGGTGCAAGCTCTTGGATCTCAGCCACAGCTAGTCTGAGCAACAACTAGGCTTTAACCCAGCTTAGTGACGAGAAATAACCAGCTTGATAGGTCATAGGAAATGCTTTCTTTCCGACCACAGAAAGAGAGCAGAATGAACTCTGAGGCCATTTGGGCTTTAGCAGATGTGTAGCTGGGCCCAGCAGCTCTGTGTGTGCAAAGCACTGCTGGTCTTCAGGGTAAGGTGTGAAGAAATGATGCCATGTGTGCTTTGTGGTGCTCAGCACGTACATCTGCTTCATGATAGCTTTTCTGCAGGCAGTCACACCCATTTGTTTTCCAGTTTCAGTAGCTCTCTGGGTGGCTTGTGTGGAGAGGTATAAAGTCCTGTCAAGTACAGACCTGTGCCTTTTTCCATCCTTGAAAGGATGGAAAATCATTTTTCCAGGAGCAACACCCGGCGCTGTAAAAGCCAGGCTGTTCCGTGCACTCCTCTCGCATTGACATCCTCTCTGTGATAACTTACAGGTTCTCAATCAAGACAGAAATTCACACTTTTTTTTCCCCCTTGAACACTAATCTGCCATGGAGCATCTCCAGAAGTGAAATGCCCGACAATACCTGAAATTCCTCTATGGCACAAGGTGCTTTATCACACGTCATGGATAACCACATTCGCTCTTTTTGTTTGCTTGTTTGAAGGCTGTGTGCTCGTGGTGTCTGTAATCGAACAGCTTGCACAGTGGCACAACAGTACAGTCAAGGCAGCCATGGAGAGACTGTGCAACTACATACCTGGTAAGTACCAAATAATGTGCCATATGTTCTGTTGGTGCTGCTGTATTTCTGTGTTAATTAAAAATTCACATGTGGAGTCTGAAAAAAGCTTTATCTCCTTCTCATGCAGCATCCCAAATAAATGCAGCTGAAAGAGTGCAAGGTGCTGTCTGCAGGGGAGTCAGTGGCGTGGCTCGGTTGGCTTCAGAGCTGGGATTTTGTCCCAAAGTTAGAATGAATGGAGCTGTATTAAGCCCACATGTGTGTGCGCACCAGTGCATGCAGACCCTTTCCCTCACTTTTTCTCCACTTTGTCTCTTTGTTAGCAGCTTAAGAATAGATTCACTATATGCCCGACTACTCCTCTTTCTTGTTGATGTGGGTCTTTACAGCAACTCTGAAGATGAAAATGTTTTCAGCGGGTATAGGAAGCCGCTGTTGTAAAATCTCAGAAATGAGCTGAGGTTGACAGGTGTAAGATGTGAGCGTTTGGTCTGCACAGAAAAGCTACTGAAATGTAACTAATGATACAAATTGCAAAAGTGATAGCTATTCCATATGAACATCTGCACACTCCCCTTTTTCTCCCCCATATTTTGTCTGCCCAAAGGAGCTCAGCTGTCCAAATGCACATCACTAAATAGAGAACGGTTTGAATGCCAGAATACCTTTGTGCCTCACAGACCAATCCTACAACTATTTAAGTAACTGGATCTAACACTCATGATATCTTTTTAACATTATGAATGTAAGAAGATGGCTTAGGATTCTTCATTAAAGTCATTTATATTGGACTTCGCGAGTTCTGTGTCTGAGGAACCATCTTGCTCTGCAGACCCTTGTTTCACAGGAGATGCATGTCGAGTGTGAATTCTCTCCTGTCCAAGAGAGGATTTCCCGATGCAGGATGGGGCAGGGAGCTAATTGCTGGGATTAACTCACTGATAGAATAACGCTTAACCGATTTCCATAAGTCATATCCTCAGTGTTTTAAATTACAGGCACATAACCATGAAGTTAAAATTAGAAGCACTGATCCTACAGTTAAAATACGTTTTTCTTCTTTAAAATATGACATGCTAACTCTATGTTCATGATTCACTCAGTGGGCCTTGTTCTGCTGACATGTCAAGATATTTCTTTTCAGCTGCCATTTTTTACGCACATAAAATCCTATTATCCCTTTAGTTAAATCTGGATAACGCAGTTACCTTCTATGAGATGCATGGATACACCCCATAGAAAAAAAACTGACCCTGAACTTGAAAGGAGTGAAAAATCCTATGGATTGTGTGGGAGCTACAGTATAACTTGATTTATCCTCTCCTGGGAGGTGAATGCTGCAGCCCAGCAGGAATCAACAGCTTCTTCTTGCTGCTTGAAACAATAGAAAAGCTTTAGATGCTCATGAGGAGCAAACCTACTAAAGCAGACATGCCGTTTCACCTGGAGGAATGATCTTATTATTATACACATACTTACAATTGATTGCAAGAATAACATCATCAAATGACAATTCAATGAAAAAAAAATGGCAATGAGCCTTTTCCTAGGGCCAAAAAGGGAAAAAAAATTTTTTTTTTTTAAAAGCCTCCTATAGTTTCCATTACAGTCAAGCTGGGGTTGGATCAAGCCTTTCATGAAGTTATACGATGTTTAAGAACAAAAAATATTTAGAGAAAAAGAGAGAGAAAAATTTGGTACTTGTCAAACCCACTCAGTCCCATAGGCTGTGTTGAAAACACAATCGCATCCTTATTTATATGGAAATGTTTGCAACGTGTGTGATTCAAGCAACATGGCCAACAAACCTATGAAACAAAGAACAGTAACACCATGCGTGAAGGAAGCTCTTGAGCAGACAGGAATGCCAAGTCTGGGGGAATGGGCAGTATTTACAGTGTAAGAGATAGTGCTTTCGAGAATGTATGCTTACTGCGATACTGGCTGGCTGCCTGATGAAACAGTGGTGTCTGGTACCCAGAACGTGCTTTGAGACCGTCTGCGTCCAGTATTGCCTCTGAGTCATGCCCTGCTCCTGTGTCGGCTGCTGCTGTGTAAACACCTTAGAGCTCAAGTGGAAATGAAGCATGATTAATGCCATCCTTCTTGCAAATATTTGTCCTCTGGGATTCAGCTAGGATTTGTGTTTCTAGGACTACGGAACTATAGTAGGAAACCCTCTGGATTTTTATCATGTAGGAGCAGGGCAGTTTTGGGGATCTCTTTTACCTGAAACAGGGCAAAAGCAAGTATACTCTAAATTTTGTCTAAATTTCCCAGCATTTAGTTTGGTTTAAGCTCTTCTCTTGCCCCTGAACACTTATTCTTCAGCTTCTCTCCCTCTTCCCCTCCTTTCTGACTTAAGCAGCTTCTTCCTAACAGAGCTTTCTCTCTGCAATACCCTCTCCTTGGGTGTGTTAGCAGAGTCAAGGGTTCGTGAATGCATGAATTGGCTCAGAGGGCAAATCCTGCAAACACTGCCCATGGCTTTGGTCTGTTTTGCTGCAAGCCAAAGCCTGAATGGCACCTCTGTCTTCCAAGATGACTCTATATGCTCAAATATCATTTTATCTTATTGCTGTTCTTTTTATCACCCACCGTTTGTTACACCATGGGGTAACTGCACGTCAAGGTTCCTATATGTGTAAGCAAACCAGTGCCCAGAAACCAGTGTGACCAGCAAGTGCGCCACGGCAAGCCTCATCAGAGGGTGTTTTAATCAGCGATGATACCAAACACAGGGTTATTGATGTCTGTGACATCTTTCCTTTTCAGTGAACAAGAGTAAAATCTAATTCTAGCCAGGAGACCAATTTTTAACTTGAAGATTGCTTCTAAAGAGCCAATAGAGAGGAGTTATGTTGCAAAGGAGGCGAAGAAATGAAGCTAATAACTTGACTGAAATAAAACACCTGGCACGGGATAAGAAAAAATCAGTGTTACAGAAGCTGCCTGCAACACAGTATAAGTAGGAGAGCATTGGAGAAATTATCTTTTCATTCCCTGCTATGCCTTTCTGGTCCCAGTCCTCTTTTCCTGGGGCAGAGAGCACACTCGTGCCTGCTGGTGGAATTAGTGCTGTGAGGTTTTGTTCCCTTCCCAGAGCAAAACTACCTACGGTGTACGCAGCAGAACCCCAGCCCTGGGCATGTCCAGCCTGACACTGGTTAAATGGAATTTTCAGACCAAAGTTAGAGCTGCTTTGGGGGTTTCTAAGGCTTTTCTTTGGGAAAGAAGAGGATCCTCTATGTTTTATTCCCCAAGGACAGATAGTTATCTGTGTAATGGAGATGCAAGAGAAAATGACATCTCTAGGGGATTTCAGGAGCTGCAAGTTTGTTATCGCTGCACTCGTAGGAACTTGCCTCTTCATGACTTCTCGCAACACCACCCCTGCAGAAACAAGGCCTGACACCTCCTTGGCAGGATCTGTGCATGGTTAACCAACTTTCATCCCTTCAGGCCAAGAAACAGCCAATTTTCCTTCGTGGGAACTGTCAGACCAGTGCTGCCATCATGCCCTACCTGTATTCAATGCCCAAATCTCTCCAGTGAGTGCCTTTGCTCAGATGCAGGGACAATTTTTTTACAACAGTACCTTAAAGAAATCTCTGATCAGCTTTCTTCTGGAGGGCATGGGGGCATGCTTCACCCAGATTAAAGAAAACCACCTGAGCCAGCATCTGGAAAAGGCACATGGCTGGGGACTGTGAAAGGAAGCCGAATTAAAAATGTCAAATATTTGTTTGAGTGCAGTTACTCCTGCATGACTCCTGCTCTACACAAAACATATTCTCTTAACTCACACAAACCCCCAGAAGCTCGAAAGCACCTCCAGCAGTAGCATCAAGCCCTCCATCAGTTTTTGTACTTTGATTTATGTATTTGTTTTCTTTCTTCTTGCAAACCTAACAAGCTGTTTATTTAAAGTTGCTTAGAACATGCTGCGGCATGTGTGTTTTCTTTTGACTTTCCCACGATGCCATACTTGGAATATTTAACAAATGTTAGTTATCCTTTGTAGTCTTTATGAGGTCACAGATTCACATGTCATCCCCTAAGACAAATCAGTACTCACCTTAATGAACCAGCTCCTGCTGTGTCTTGTTATAAAATCAGTTTTGCCATGCTCAATTACTTAAAAAAAAAATAATCTATGTTTTCTAGAAAAACTGCAAGGCTTCTGTTACGTACTTGCTGAACTTTACGGACCGCACATAGCTGAGCTGTAAGTACTGCTGTGTCCTGTCGCGTCTTTGCTTAGTTTGTTCTTGACACGTACAGACATGCTGTCGGATTGGAGAGAAAGAATTTCATTCTTAAAATCCCATAATCATTAAAGCAGAGATGCTTGAGAGTGATTTTTCTAATTGTCAGCCTCTACATGCTCTCGGCCCCGACCTTGATACACCCTCTTGGGAAGCCTACTAAGTAACGTCAGTGATTAAAAAAATAAAATGTAGGTCATTTTATTCCTCTTTGAAAGTTCTTAGTTTAATTAACAGAGCTTTTGCTAGACTTTCTTCCTCCCTAGGGTTTTTATTTTTATTTTTAAAACTAGTCAAGGGACTGCAAAGTGCTTACAGGACTAAGAAGTGCTATAATCAAACATTTTAATTTAATTCCTGATTAGCCCAGAGGTGTGTCCCAAAAAAAGAAAGAAACAATCCTAGTACTTGTGCTTGGTGATTAAAGGTTAAGGATCTTTGAAGGATTTCTGGTTATTTTCTTGTGTTAATGATTGAGCATTCATATGTGGCAAATTGCATATGCATTAACTTTAACCTTTAAATCTTTGTCAGACTTACGATTGATTAAAAAACAGAACAATCATAACATATTTGATTCGGGTGCTACATATAAAGCACAGTGCTATTTCATCATCCTGGGATCCGATTTTAAATGCTGAATAGGATGCTATGGCAGAAAATCGTTAGGACCCAACACTGTGCTGAGCAGCGATTACGGGCCACAGTGAGGTGAGAGAAGGTCGTTGTTTGGCCTTGGGGAGATTTAGCTTCCAATGGAAATAGCTTCTACTTTCAAGCACCCAGAAAAACATAATGGTCTTTTTCCTCCAGCATAGACAGGAAAATGAATGCCGATGTGGTCTGCCATTCCTTGAAGCTGTGTAAACAGGATCCAGGACAACCGCTTTGTCACCTCTACACTCCTCCAAAGGTGAGTTGGTTTTCCACTTTCTTCAAAGCTACAGAGTGTGCAAGGTCTGTTCAGCTGGAACAGTGTTTGCTTGGGGATTTTTTTGGTTTGTTTGTTTTTTCTAGTCATCATGAAGCCCCAGTCACACTAAAACCTGTGAGTGATGGTGATTGTTTGGCAGTGCCGGAAAGCAGGTGATTCACTTGGGCATCTATTTCTGGAAACCTTTTTCCCCACATCTGGATGGATAAACACATGTTTGGTTTCTAAATGTTTGCAGAAGACATTTTACATAGTGCCTCATCCAACAGCTGTTGAAATCACTCAGAGCCTTTGTATGGGCTGTGGTGAGCTGGGGTTCATAGAATCACAGAATCCTCCAAGATGGATTTAGATCTGCCGATATTAAGACACCTTTCCCCAAGGTAAACCAGACCTACCCTCTTGCAAGCTTTCCCTTAATAATTTCCAGGTCCTTACTCACCCCACAAACATTTGTGAGTCTCGAGCACTTTCTGACCTGGTAATTGGATGGTTTTTCCCTCCCCTGCACTTGGAACAGCAGCAGAGACCCTTACAGTGACTGTGGGGCCTTTTATTTTTTTTTTCCCCCTCTAAATGAGGAGTCCTGAAGATAAAGGAAATAAAAAGATGTAGAAACCACCCTGCACCCTGACTTCTGTTGTGGTTGCTGTCTAATCTTTGGTTAGCTCTTCCCATCTCTCAGAGCAGGTGTGGGACCGAGCTGTTGACTCCTTCCACCCCCAGTGACAGCTCCAGCAGCTGCACTTTCTGCAAGGAAAACAAATTAAGTTGGGTTTTTTTGGTTTTGTTTTTTTTAAAACAAAATTTGGACTCTCATTTACACATCCTGGAGACTGTCCCTCTGAGTGAGTGGCTCAAGGAAACCCTCTCCCTTCCAAGTGGCAGTTAAATCCCTTTCTGTCCAGGTGTGTTTGTTTCTCACCAGGAATAAGGGAACTCTACCAACAAAACGATTTTTCTGCCCTGATTGTACCCTCCTTTTTAGCTCTCCTGGTGCCTGGAGACAGCGTGAGGAGGCTGGGGGAGATGGGAGGAGAGGAGCAGCACTTAGAGTTCATGGTCAAGGGGTTGATAAGTTACACACCTCTATGACAAGTCAGACTGAGTAAAGATGAATTATGAGTGAAAAAAATTAATGTACAGTCAGAGACGCAGATGCATAAAAAGCAGCTTACCTCACTTTTGCCTCTTTGGTTTGTAATTTCATTGATCACTTCAGTTATACGAGCCTCCAAATGTTGGCTCAGACCCCTGCCAAGTGTTTGAACAAGACTTTAATACTAATGATTCTTTTGTTCAACTCTATTGATTTTCAGGTCCTTTGTTTATTCATTTAGACTTTCGGATGCCCATTTTCCCAGAATTAGGATTGTATTTGTACTGGCAAAGGGAGTAAAATAAACATAGCATTACTTGCCCTTAAAAGGCAGTATAACGTTCAGGTTTTAATTGCCTTTAAGGTGGCAGTTATTGATGTGTAGCTGCTCTTTCAGTCAACAGTTTATTTCATTCTGTTTCTGTGATGTTGCTCTAGTGAGATCATGTGTCTCGTGGAAGGAAGAGCTCCTCCTTCAGAGACCTTGCAAACTACCTACATAACGGAGACACTGCAATCCCAGTAAATGATACGTGCATTATATTACATACTTCCCCAAATTAATTTTTTTGCCAACCTGCCTGGAGCCATTAGCACTCTGTGATTATTCTAGGAGACTTGTCTCTAATTATGAGTAAAAAATATTGCTCGGTTCACATGGAGCGCAATGCTCTCAGAGCAGAGCTGTAGGAGGAGAGCATCCAACCTGGGCAAGGGCAGCTCTGTTGCAGGAGGTCCCCAGTCCTGTGAGACCCCAAATGCCACCAGTGGCCCGTACAGCAGAGCCTGGGCCAGGGCTGGAAGTGCAAATAGATGTGCGTGTGTGGCTCTCTTGTTTCTTGCCCAACAAGAGGTTCTCCTCTACCCCTAAATGAGGGTAGAGACACTGGGGACTCCTCCAAGTCAGGAAGCAAAATAATAAGGTGCATCAGAAGTGTAGGCTTAGCATATGCGGTATCTAAACTTCTGTAATATGCCTCATGGTTCAAGCGACATCAACAGCAGATACTCCAACGTGGGCTTCAGCACCACTCCAAAAACTGGGAGAGGGCAGATTTAGACTAGATATAAGGAAGAAATTCTTTACTATGAGGGTGGTGAGGCAGTGGCCCAGGTTGCCCAGGGAAGCTGTGGATGCCCCATCCCTGGAGGGGTTCAAGGCCAGGCTGGATGAGGCTTTGAGCAACCTGGGCTAGTGGGAGGTGTCCCTGCCCATGGCAGGGGGGTGAAACTAGATGTTCTTTAAGGTCCCTTCCAACCCAAACCATTCTATGATTCTATGAAAACACTGACAGTGGGTGCAGGTATCCAAGCTAGCTGGTTTAGGATGACTGGACATTTTTATAGTCAAGGTCCTGTGGTACAGGGGCATTCCTCTAGCAAGCAAAAAGGCCTGGTGTAGGGTGAACTGCCTACCAAGCTCCCCTTCTGGCCCCAGGAGCGAGCAGGTTTGCAGGAAATTATTCTCAATTTGTCTCTAGATTGTTTTAAGCCAGCTGGCCTGTTCAGATAAATGGTAATACTTTAATTGATTTTGTTGAGGCCAGAATAATGGCTTGACTTCAGCAATGAAGTCCTGCTGCTGGCAATCTTAAATGGTCCGTGCTGGAAGGAGCTTGTGCTCTTCTTTCTGCCTTTTAGAGTGCCTCTGCTCTCCATCGCTTTTCTGCTCCAGATTATTGGAGATCTTGTGGCTGCAAATTTTACCTTCTTCTCCAGTAGCAGGATTTTGCTGGAAGTCATCTCACATCAGTAAAAACCTACATATTTATGTTAATGTCATTTTGTCTTACCAAAATAAGCTTCATTGCCACAAGCACTTGTGCTGATTCATGTCCCCTCTATCAAGTTTTTCACTGACTTTGTAAAAAGCAAAACCCACATCCTTCATGGACGTTGCTGTGGCCAGCCTGCTCTTTAACAAAGCAGGAGCCAAACAGTTCTGGCTGGAAAAAAGCAACCCTTTGGGGTTTCATAAGATAAAAAAATACTACTGCTATTTGCTCTCATTCCTCTCTCTCTTTCAGTAAAAATGTGAACTGCTTCCTGGGAGGTGAAGCAGAACAAAACTCCGAGGCTGGAGTGCTTCTCCATTCCTGGTAAGAGCAAGCTACCAGCCAAAGGTAGACCTTGCAGCTGGGACTCATTTCCTTCTTTTGAGACCACAAACTATAAAGCAAGCATGCGGGAGGCAGGCTAGATTCTGGGGAGCAAGATGCCCTCCTTTTAGCCTTTCTTTTTGGAAATAGATAAGATCTACTGAAATGTGAGTTGTTTCTGCTGCGGTCAGAAACAACCTATAGAGGAGCAATAGCAGAAGGCACAGTTCAAGCATTGATGAATCTTACCTCCCTGGAGGTTTTTCAATTTTCAATTTTTTTCAATTTTAAGCCCTTTTCCTCATCTGTCTCTCAAGCTAATTTATTGCAGAAATGACAGCAGCTGGTAACACACAATGTAACTATGGCAAATGCAAGATGTGTGTTTGATTTTGGGGATGGCAGTTGCCCAGGGGATAGAAACTTGGAAAAGTGTCTTGGCTCGTTCCTAGCATCTCTCATCTATTTGTGACGTACCCAGGTTTTTATAAGACTATGGACACAATGAATTAAACATATATTAAATACATATATTAATGTGACACATATATTAGAAAACAATAACTTAGAAGTCTGTGTTCTTGTGGCTTGTTCTTATTCTTCCTTATCCCTTTATATTGTTCACTGTAAATTTTTTGACCCTTCACAGTTAATTAATTTGCTTTGATCGCTGCCTAAATCAACTATTATGGCATGCTAAATTTTTTCCCTGAGTAAAAAAAATTTGTTAATGGTTGTTTTAAATGCAAATATATGCTGCTTTAATATCCCAAGCTGGCATGCCCACTGTTCAGTAAGGTGCCATCACTTGAGGGATATTTTCTTTTTTTTTTTTTCCAAATGCTTTAATACTACCACTTGGCAAAGCATACTTCTTTTTCCCCATGTTGAGTTCCTGTAGCTCCAGCCAGATGAATATAAACTAGTGCTGAATTTTACCTTGGAGCCCTCAGACCTGGTTGGTGTGAAGGTAGCAGTTATGTCCTTAGGTTGGGCTATAGGAGGGACTGATGGCAGGTCATCATCAGACAGAACAGTTTGTCCTCGCTAACAATTTTGATGAGAAACAAAGTGCTAACATGTATGTGATACACTGGATTTTTCTTTCCATTTGAAACATTTTCAAAAGTAATTGATTTTTATCTCCTTTTTTTTTTTTTTTTTTTTTTTTTTTTTTTTTTTTTTACTGACCCTCCAAGCCTACAGAACAAAAGCAGTTATTCCTTCTGAAAGAGGGCAAATGGGCAGGATATTTCCAGAATAAAAAGCTAACCACCCTAGATCCTAAGCAGGAGATTTTCCTTCCAAAATCTATTCCTTGCTTTATACCTTCCCATGTGCCTGCTGAGGTGAACCTTAGCTCAGATTAATCCATGCCAGACCAAATATTTCCCCTGGACCCTTCCGCAGCAAGTCAGACCAGCATCGCACGTGTAACTCTCTTTTGACCATCTAATGGATGAGTGGTTCTTCAGCAGGAGTCACTGGAGAAGTCCATTCTCTGCAGCTCACACGGTGTGGAATCTCAGCTTTTTACCCCATCTTGACTTTTCTTTGGGAAATGAATGATGTCCTGAAGCAAAATAAATGAACTCTCTCAGCTGAAGTTTCAACAGGGAGTGACTGGATAACTGATTGTTAGTCCAATAAAAAGTAACTGATGTTCAGTTTGTGGACTCATACATAATTTTTGTGCTGTGACTGATATTTTTTAAAATGGTAGGAAAAGAGGAGAAAAATTGCTAGAATACTGTAATGCTGATCTGTTTTGGTTTTTTTTGTTGTTGTTGTTCTTGCTCTCCTAGGTGGGGCTGAGTACTGCAATAAGGAAAGCAAAAAGGATTATGAAGAATTCTAAGCATCTGGTAAGAAATCAGTGTCATTAGGGTGTTTTACACTCTACTTGAATTTTATCAGGAGTGAGTCCTCGTTTGTTTTCCTTAATTGTGAACCCATCTGATCATCATGGAATTGAATGCTGACTCATTCCTTCCAGTATAGGATCAGGTCTGTCAGGTGACACTGGGAAGAAGAAGAGGGAGATAAGAGAAAGGAAATGTGAAGGTATTGAGAGAACAAGAAAATCCTCATGAAAAATGCAGACTGCTTGTAGAGTAGGAATAACTGTCTGTATCCATCCAAGACATAAGTCTGAAGCTCATGCAGCAGATGAGGGTATCATCTGTGAGCTCCATAGTGCAGCTCTATGTTGAGACACTCACTTGTCCCAACTCGCCTTTGGTGGGCAGCCAGCCTTAAACCAAAATACAAGCAAACACAGAATTTTTAAAAATGCTTTTACAAAAGCAGGGATTTCCCACTCAGCTTTCCCCTGTGCTTTTCTGTCCAGTGAAGCTTCCTTCCTTTCTTCCTTCAAACTTATTGCAGTGTTTGTTGTTGCTCTTCCTTGTTTCATGCTTCTTCTTTGTCCCTTGTCATCCCTGCTTTGCCTTTGTTGCCATATGTAAGAGGGAGCCTCAGATCATGGTGTCTGACTGCACTTTGGGGTTGTCTGCAACTCAAGCAATGGCCTGAATGCAAATTCCACTTTTTTTTTTTCTTTATTTTTGAAAGGCTGCTTTTGCCTCCAAACTTGCAAACTGGGACTTGAAATCTTTCCACCTCCACCAGTTTTCAGATTTATAGAGCATCTGTAAAGGGTAGCAGGGAAGGGAAGAGCAGCTTTTATTCTGCTGGGTTCACTTAGGTGAGTCAGCTCAGCCATAGAGTTTGCTTCCAGTTGTCTTCAGGCACTTAATGCAGAGCAAATGTTTTTGCTGTTTGTGAAGAAATTATTGATATTGCTTCTTCCTGAATCCTAACTGTGGTGCAGCTCATAAAAGTGAAAGCTGAGGTGCCTAATTAACCTTTGGGCAATTGTCAAATTGCCAAGCTGGGGAAATAAACAGTGTGCTGGAGAGAGGAGCCTCAGCTCCCACAGAACAGCAACCAGCAGGATCTTGTTAATTTTCCTTCCAATTCAGGCTGATGGCCTGAGATTTCTGCTCAAATAACATGAAATTTCTATTCCTCTTTCCACGGGTGGCAAGTCCCCATGTTAACACCTTCAGCGAGATGCTTAGGGTCAAGGAGGTCCAGCCGGAGCCGGGGCACAGGCAGGGGAATGAAGAGGGGTCAGAACTCAGCCACTGGCTCCCAGGACGCAGGGCTCCTTTGCTTCCTTGCTTTCTACCATTGGCACACAGGGCTGTGCCCCTTGCACGGCCACTGTCTGGTCTTTGAGGTCCATGCGCACCATGTCCTTTCAGGCTGTCCTGGGTAGGGTGGCATGGTTGGCATCAATCTTTGGGTCTCCTTCCAGTTTGCCTCTAGTCTCCTATATCCTCAAAGCTGCTTGATGTTCTGATGGCCTTGGCTGTAGTTGAGTTTCCCCAGTCAGCGTATTTCTAAACCCACAGTACAAGGTCAGCTCAAATTAAAACAAGTATCATCTGGTTGGTTGGGCCTTTCCTGCAGTTACTCCTGGAATGTTCCTTGTAATGACCCTTGCTGAAACTTGCTTTAAAGCTAGAAAATTAAAAATAACAAAATTTATAGAGGCATTACTGTCTCTCGCAACGTCCCCTTCGGCTGGGTTGTGGTTAATTTAATCTCAAATCCAGATAAAAACAATGTAGTAAGAAACACAAGGGAAGATCTCCAGGAGAGAGCACAGCATGCATCACACCTGCATAAGCCCCAAATCCCAAAGCAGCAGCATGTGATGTTTTCAAAAGGTAAGAAAATCCAACTGAACGCTGCATAATCACGGTCTGTTCACCTGCCCAGGCACATACACGTGCCCATGAGCAAGGGTCAAAGCAGTTGAGGTGTTCTCACTTCTTGGGGAGAGGGTTCTCTGGCTGAATGTGCGGGTGAGGATCCAGAAATGCCCTGTCTGTGGTAGGACATCTCTGCATCCACATTGGGGGAGAGGGAAAAACATTCACCTGGCCTCTTTTATGCTCTTGCTGGACAGAAATGTCAAATTATATCTGCTCGTTCTTCCCATATCTGCTATTTTGGATAGTTTTGCCGCATGGCATGTTTGGGGAAAACCTTCTGAACAGGTTTCTTGCAAGTTAGCTGTTGTCATCATTACAGCTGTGTGTGACCGTGCAGAAAAAAGGATTATGACTGTTGGTAATGAGAACGGGAGGTCTGTCTGGCTCCCAGGGGTTCGTATTTACCAGGCATTTCTTAGGATCATTGTGGGTTTGGGAAAAAAAAAAGGTATTTTTCCTGATGTAGAGATGCAGTGAAAGTGGCTAGAACCCAAAAAAATCTAATAAACGTCTCCATTCATTACAAGCAGTGTGCCATCTGTGAGCAACTGGCTTAAACCAAGCACCAGCAAGCATTAGGATCTCATTATTATTCTTTTTTGTAAAACCAATTAAAATAATTACAGAAATGTCATTAGGGAAAGTTAACAGGCAATGAATAAAATATTGGTGTTATAAATCACTGTGAGCACCTTCAGCACTAACTTTCCTTATGGGTGGAGAAGATAGTAAGAGGCCTCTTTGAGCAATAGCAGTAAAAGAACAACAAACAGAGGTATGGCTGTAGCATCTAGTGAAAGCAATGCATACAAACCTGTTGTGACTACATGGTGCTGCTCTCCTGCACATTCCCAAGCAGAGCCAAAGCATTACACCTACACCTGGACCTCGCTGTCCCTACGGGGTCACATAGGCGGGGGAGCCAAAGGCTGCTGTGCTCTGGGATGCTGCTGCAGCAGGTCCTCAAAGCCCAGCTCAACACCGCCCGTATCCCTTCCAGGGAACCATCATGCCAACTGTTTCCACTGAAGTTAGGCAGCCTCTGGGGCTGCAGGATAGTTTGCCTTTATAACTAACAGAGCTCCAGTTGGCAACAATTTTCAAATTACTATCTGAGAAAAAAAAGCAGGAAAGATTTTATTTTACTTACAGCAAAGGGCAGACTTTAAAAGCAGGCTGTGAGCAGAATGAAAAGAGGTTTGTTTATTTATTTATTTATTGCAAGCCCGTATTTCATCTTTCTGGTGCAGTTTCGGCTCCAGATGCCTTAACTTCAAAAGTTTTGCATGCTGTGACTTAGGCTGAAGTGAAAAGCTGACAGCTCAGATGAAGATAGCACAAATCTGAGCCTGAAGGAAAGCTTTAAGAGCCTCTAGTGCTTTTGTAGGCAGCACAGCGATTAGTCCTCCATGGAGGAGGTGGGGGTTTCTTTCCTACTTCCAGGAAGGCATACATAGGTTTGCAAAGCTGTTTGAGAAAAATTGGCATCCTGATTGTGTGCCTTCTGCAATTGTATTCTGGTTTCTCCTTTGACTCCACTGACACCCCCTTCACCTCATGGCCCCCTCCAAGCTGGTACAACTCCATCCTTGTTGTTTGAGTGTGTTGGACAGGGCTTCAGAGAGTTAACTGGAGGATGTGTGCATGTAGGTTTCTTGTCTCTTGTCCCCCTGACTTTCCTCTTTTTTTCTCCTTTGATTTCTCCATGGCATCCTTCAGGAAATGCACTATCATGGCTCCACCTCTGGCACTGAGGGCTCCCCAACAAGGCACCACTGTTCTTCATCTTCACCTTGCTGCTTGGTCCCTTTAGCCACTGGTGCAAACATTAGCTCCCATCTTTGTACCAGGAGCTCTCTCCCAGCCCCCCTCTCCACACTGAGATCTGGGACGTGACATATTGCTGGGGCTGACCTCCTGCTCTGGGCAGTGGGAGACCCTCGTCTCTATCACCCCTTGTTACCTTACCCTTGTTACTGCCCCTCATGGTGATTAATAGCCTGTCATTGTCGTCTCCTGAGCTGTATCTCGTTAGGGCAAAGACCATCTTTTTTTTCTTTTTTCTTTTTTCCTGTATATGAAGTGTGTAACACAAGGGAGTTGGTCCAAGGATAGAGCTCTTAAGTGCTATGGCAATATAAATAATTATCCTTCTTTGCGTAAAGTTATGAGTGTGCCCATCTGCTCATCTGCTCCACATTTACATGCTAAATGCAGCCTTAATGAATACAGTTAATTAGACTGTGCACCAACTAGCCCATGGTACTTACAAGCGACCCAAATGTCCCTGGTGTTTAAAGACCACTGGGCTTCCAGTGAAGCCACATTAGCCAGCATGGTTTGAGACTGATTGCCAATGTTTATTGAACATGAGACCAGTGATTTTTTACAAAGAGTGAAAAAAAAATAACTTTGGTAAGTGAGAGGAGACAGTTTCACAGGGGCTTCTTCCTTCCTTCCTTCTCAGTTTTACAGCTCTTTGAAAGCAAGAGTAGTTGGATTATAAAACGTTCAGTCCAAATCCTTAAGCTGACTGCTGTGTCAGGTCTAAATCCGCTGGCATGTAGCGTCCTTAATGGAGTCACTGGAGTTTTCAGATTTTTCTGGGCAGAAAATACATGATTTAGCTTTGGACTTTACTGACATTGAATATTCCAAGCCACAGTGACTCTATGAACTAATGCATCCGTCTTCTTTCATTTTCTTCCCCTCCAGAAGAGCTTCATGGGGTTCTCAAGTGTATGTGCATTCCCTCTTCTGGCTAACCTCTGTGAGAAGATTAAATAGTATGTATAAAGTTTTCAGTCTTTAACCAGAAACAGAATATGCTACATTTATTTCTTTCAAAAATCACCCTCGGTTAACAAACCTTCCTATACTTTACTTCTGTTGGGTTCCTTCATCAAACCCCATCCAGGTAACATAGAGGGACATCACACAGAGTTCAGGTAAGTAAGATTTTTCAGAGGGATCCCTGTCCTTTTTCAATACTTAAAATATTTGCCTCATTTTAGCAGGTCCCAGAGGTCAAATATACAATACATGCAAAGATATGACACCTCCAAGAGAGAGGCAATTTTCTCCTGAGATTTCCTGAGCCCCAGAGGCTTCTCCATTTCATTTGTTCATCCAGTTGTGCCCATGGCTCAGTGCAGGAAGGCCACCAGCACCTGTACAACCTACATAACAAATAACCTGAGTTTGAGTCCAATGAGTTCAGACAGTGGAAGCAGGAATCAAATTCTATATCATGTGTCAGGTCGGATGTGTTCAACTCTTCTGATCCCTTTCTCTCATGCACTCTCTCTCTCTCTAACTCTCTTTGGGTTTTTCTTTCTAGTTTCTGTACCAAAAACATGTTTGGTGGTTGGACTTTTAGAGTTGGTCTGGACCTGTGCCAGTTCCTTGCAACCAAGCCTCACTGCAGAGGAGAAGGAGTCCAAAGCAGCACATGGAAATTACTGATTACAGATGGAATAAGGGTTACAGACCCCACCAGGAGTGCATGTCACCTGTCACCTCTGTATTTTTAATTCTCCTGATGCTCATGCAGTCTGAGGAATCCACCCTCATTGCACCTATTTGCTCTCTGAGGCAGGGTCAACGTCTCTTATGAGTTCAAGAGGCTGGGAAAAAAAGTCACAATGGGAAAAAAAGATGTAATTTTTCAAAGATTAATGTCATTAAGCACTGGGAGGGACTGCTGAGGGCTCAGGTCTCCATTGCTCAAATCAAGGTAAAATGCTTTTCTCAAATACATTTGAGCATGGCCAGAAGTTTGTGGGACTAGATGTAGAAACTGCAAGATGAGACTCTGATCCTCAGTTAAAGTGTAAGGCCACCTGTGAATTCTTCATGTATGATCCTTCTTCGTATTAAATCCACTTTTGCTCTATAAAATAAGCTCTGTGTATGTGTGAATGACATGCCAGCTTTTATGTATTCTGTACACTTTACCGTGTTTTTTTCTTTCTGAATAGGTTCCCTTCCATATGTTAACACTGCATTTGTTGGTTTTGGTTTTTTTTACAGCATCATGAGAAATAAACTGCCTTTTGAAGATTTTGATGGAGATAAATTTAGTACTTTCCCGGTAAGCAAAGCCTTTCCTTTGATACAGTAATCTCTTGATAATGAGGATGTCTATGGGATTCCTCCTACTTTCTGCAAAGCCTTATTCATTCATGTGAAAATAGGGATAGGACTGAAGTGAATGGAGAGGTTTTTTTGTCATTAAAAAGTAGTTTTTTTCTGTATGAAAAAACCAATCATTCATTTGTGCCACATGGGGAGATGCACACATGAAGCTTTGCTCCCTGCAGAAGCAAATTGCTCTGCTGCCGAGTGGTCTGTTTACTGAATTAATAAGAGGTGAAGTAAAGTCATATTAAAAAAAAAAAAAGACCAAATTAAATTGCCAGCTTGTCTTATTTCTGCACCAAAGTGTTCAAGGTGTCATTTATAAAAGCTTAGCAAAGGGACTCTGGAATACAACCCATTTACTGGGTTTTATTCCTCCACCTTGAGTTAGATTCTCATTTTAGATATTTTAAATTAAAAGTGCAAGAGTAGCAATGAACATCCTATCTGTGTGCTTCTCCTGGCTTTCAGACGTTGAGGGGCTATCACTGGCGAGGCAGAGACTGCAATGACAAAAACACCACCGTGTACCCTGGCAGACGGTAAAGCTTTTAATTATTTTAAAGGCTTCCTAGTAATTGTGGCTTCTTGAAGAATGAGCTCCGTATTTGGTTTTGACCATACTCTAAGAGAGCGCATCACTGCTCGTTTGATATCTCAGTGATGAAGAGGGGATGATGGAGACCAGGGATGGGATGCATTAGTGCGAAGGGTGGTTCATGGGTTTCTTTCCTTTTTCTTGTGGCTGGCTGCTGACCTCCAGCATCCCATCCTCATGTTATATTGGTGGAAACATTAAGCTAAATGTGTGCCCTTCAAAGTTAATATCTTCTAGGGAAATACCTCCCAGCTGCCTGAGCATGGGCTTTCATGCAAACCTGAAATAGAGAGCACAGCAGGTCGTACCAGCATGGCCCTCAACAAGGTCCCCTGCTCTTGACATTTTCCCCTGTGCTCAAAATACTCTTGCGAAAATAGAGCTCTCCTCCACCATGGGTTTGTTAAGAAGTTATTGACCAAGACCAGTATCAACTTTAAATTAATATTGCATTTGGCTAGGAAAAATTGCGTCTCCTGGATTCAACAGGAAGAATAACCACCCTTCTGTGCAGAAAGGATCTGCTAATTTTTGTGTATTCTTGGTGAAAAATGACAAGGGGTTCTGCTTCTCTCCAAAGCCCCTTTTGCTTTATTTTCTGTAACACCGTATGCCCTTTTGTAACTCTGTTTTAGTCCTGATAACTGGGATGTGCAAAGTGACTCTAACTGCAATGGCATATGGGTAAGTAAATGAAGTTGCATTTTATGCTTCCTTCCTGATTGCTGCTTCTCCTTTTTCTTCCTTTTGAAGTAATCTGCAAACTATTCTTTTTTATTTATTCTGGTTTATTAACTGATTTGGATTACTCCTATTTATTTACTTATGTTGATATTCCAAGTACTGAAACAGTATTTATTAAAAAATAAAGAACATAGGGGAAGCAGTTATGAGTGAAGTTTGTTTATCGATGCTTATGATTATTTAAATTATAGCTATTATAATTAATTTAAATGTACACATACTTATTAAAATATTGTAATGGAAAGCATCATTATTATGATGCAGTGCTTCTTGCAGGCAAACATTCAAGAGGAACTGAATTCTCAGCCTCTCTTTTGCACTGCCAGTTTTCAGGCACTAAATAGATACTCTTATCTGCCCCTTTTCTCCTCCAACAGGGTGTAGATCCAAAAGATGGAATCCCCTATGAAGAGAAATTCTGCAAAGGTAAATCTTTACAGCCAATCCAAGAGACAATGCGTCTTTTGTACTAATTTCATAAATATTTTAATATTTTCAAGGTCATTGCCAGTGTAGGGGAAGGTCAGTGGGCTTTATAACTTCATGAGAAAGGCAAATGGCAAAATCTTTTTTTTTTCTTTTTTTTAACTTGAGGATGGACAGAAATGAAACTTGAAAAGCACAGGCTACTGGTAGCACAAATAACACCCCTACTAAACAGCCGTGACTGCAGGTTGCTGTCCACCCTGACGTGCATTTAAACCAGCATTCTGGGGATGAACCATTACCTGCTGAGACTTTTTGACATTTTGAGATGAAAGGCAATCTCCAAATGCTAAGTAACATTAATTATAAACCAGACAGATTGCCCCAGAAGAAATACTTGTATGAGTAACACATCCAGCACCTAGTTCTGTTCTAAGGAGCTTTGAGCAATTTCCTGAGTAATCCTATTTCCCTAAATGTTTAAGTACTTTTTAATGCATATTCTGTGGATAGTAAAAAAATAAATGTTAGCTGCACAGCAGAGCCTCTGCTGAAATAACACACCCATCCTTGAACACAATGAGGATTTTTTTCCGATTAGCAAGACCTTTCCCTGTGTTTCATGCCCAGTCCCCAGTTATTTCTCAAGGGTTGCTGGCACGTGCCTGTTAGTTTTTGCTGCTAGATGGAGTGAAAAATCGCATCCCAGGGTCTGAACATTTCAGCCACGTGACTGGTGGTCTAGTAAGTTACCCATGACTCCATCAGTTGCCATTGTTGTTGCTCTCCGTGCTCTGTTTTAGTTTGCTCTTTCTGCTCTTATGAATAATAATAAACTGCATTATTTAGGTGCAGACTCGCAAGGGGTTGTGCTGTTGGGAGACTCAGCCGGCGCTCACTTCCACATCCCTCCGGAGTGGATGACTGTCACGCAGATGTCCGGGGTGAGGAATTGTGTTCGGGTTGCCAAAACTGCTCCGCCACGTGTTGCCATTAGCTTTCTCCCCTCCAGCGCAGGTTGCCAAAGGGAAACAAGTGCAGAGTGCCTCATTGCACTGGAATTTATAGTCGTGGTCTCACGTGTGCCCGTGCCCTGCCACAGCTGCTCCTCTGAAGGTAAAAAAGCACAGCCCTGTGCTACCACCGCTCTCCCGACATCTGTGCAATTGGGTCAGGGAACAGTTTGGCTTCGGTGGCCCATTGCTGTGCCAGGGACACAAACTGGGACATCTGGCTTTGCACACATGTGCCTGCAGTTCAAGGAGAGCCGTGCTGTCTGTGGGATCAGTCCTGCCATTAGCAGGCCTATTGGTAGGGCTCCTTGCTGTGCTGAGTTTGCAGAAGTGACCATGCTGACAGGCTGGGAACTTCTCTTTTAGACATCTGGCTTTGAAATGATGTGTCCTGTTTGCTTTCCCTCATCTGTGGCGTATGTGAAATAGGTCTAGTAACTCCAGTTTTCAGGCTCCGAGGCTTTGGATAAATATATCTGCAGGTGTCGGAGGGTCATCCAAGGGTTTATAATGGATTTGTCCAAAAGGGAAGAATTTCTGTAGTGACCATAAAATGTCAGTACCACATTCATGTCTGTCTTTGGGCAGTATTCCAGCATTTCCCATTTTCAAACGACACCAAAATGCACCTGACTGTGAATTGTGCAGAGCCTCAGCTGTGGCAGTTCACTGGCATGGAATAAAGTAATTGAGGGGAAAAAATCATTCCAAGAAAGTGCAATTAGGGGGTGGAGATAAACGCACAGGTATGCTCCTGTCCTTCGCTGTTGTTTGCTCTCCAAGCCAGCGTCACTCTCTAGCCAGGGAGGACTGGGTGTTCTCCTCTGCACAAGGGTCTGAGTGGGTCGTCAACGCCCACTTTCCCTGGTGAAAACCTGCTACTCCTTCACTGGCCTCTGTGGAAGAAGGTTATGGCCATTTTTGGGAGAATAATCCTTCTTCCAAAATGTCAGTAGTTACAGTGCTGTTGGAGGTCTGAGAGTTTCTTGGATTTTTTCCACTTTTCCTCCCAGAGCTGAGCTGATATAAATGTTGCAGATATTAGCAGTTGTTTTTCTTTGTTAAACGTTTATGAGCGATGATTAGATGAATGACACTGATGACAGAGCTGATGATGAGCGTAATAAATTAGTGCTAATGATAATTGAGATTACCTTGTCTAATAAAGATGGTAATAATGCTGATGGTGGCAATGATTCTAGCAGTAACGCTGGTAGCAGAGCCATGTAGGCAAGAATAGTTTTAGACCATGTCAGCATTTTATTATCATTATAATGAAGGTTTAGAAAGTATTTCTCTTCCTTAAAGCTTGCTGGTCCACTAGTTGGATGGATCAAGGGCTGGTAATGGCGTGCAGATACAGAAGCTTCAAGGTCAGGGGCTGGAGTGCAGTGATGTTTTGATGGCATCTTGCTACTGACTGATGGGGGTGGAGGGGTACGTGAGATTTGGAATAGGAAAGAACAGGCTCTTTTCTAGGACTATTTGCAAGCTTTCCTACCAACCTGGCAAAAAATACAGCTCTTAAATATTAATGCAGAGATGTAGACATTTCAGTCCTATAAGAAAACAAGTATCTGTGTTTAAACTCTAAAGTTATTTAATTTGCAGCTCACTTTAAGTTAGAAAGTTGTCACCTGAGCACAAAAACACTAGCAAAAAAATTTTCTCTGCTGGTTCAGACTTTGTCCCTCCCTCTTCCTTTTTCTGGGCATCTGTGTTTTGCCTTCTGTGTGTAGAAAGAGTGCAGAGAGTCTACCTCACAGAAAACATCCTTAATTTGGGACCACAGCAAGAATTTGCAGTTAGGGCTCTGAGAGAGGAGGATAATGCATTAGCCTCGTGTACCTGCTGTTGCCCCGTGCTATTAAACTCAAAACATTCCACTTTGATCCTGCCAAAATTTCTTTGATAAGACACATAGAAAAATTAGTTTATCAAACAGTTTTCTCTACAGTCATTACTAGATTCAGTTCAAAGCTTTAATTTCCATTTTAATGGAATCTCAACCCTCTACATGGAAAGCCAAATAGGAGTTTTCCCCCCCTCCCCAGGATTTCTATCATGCACACATGGAAAAAGTTGTGTGCCTGTTAATTCATATTTATTAAATGCAATAGGTTTTTTTTTACTTTTTAGTGTTTTTCTGTATTTTATGTATCTATTTTATATAACTTATATATGAAATATATAAATATATATGTTCACATATACAAGTGTTTACATACACAGATGTAAAGCAATTCACACTTGGTAACAATTCTGAGGGCCCTTTTGTTAATCAGCATCACATCAGCAGCAGCTGTTCATTCCAGATTTAAAGCTAATTGGGTGGGGAAATAATTTTTCAGGAGAGATGCTGAGAATTTAGTTAAGAGGTTCTGCAGAATGGTTGCTTTCCCTGATTATGCTCCACATAGTCTGCCGTGTAAAGGTGTAGTAACGAGTGAGGAAAGAAAGAATGTAAATGTGAATGAGAAATTTCCTTGCTGAAGCAGGCTCAGGATGTCATTTACCTTTATCTGCTCAGGGTGTCATTGCCTTTACCTATGACACAGTCACAAATACACTTATCATGCCTCTTAGAGCATGTTCTCCCCACAAAATGTGTTTGGAGACACTACTTGGTGTGGAAAATGTCCATCACAAGGTAGACACATATTTGAAAGTTATAGCTCACACATGTTATTTCTCCAGTTAAAAAAACCAAAATCACCCAAAACCAAAAACGAACAAAAAAACCTCCCCACCCTATGTAGCAATAGGGGAAGTTCCAGGTACCTTGATTTTGAAGTTTATTGACCAATCTGGTACTGCTGAGTCCCAGACTGTCCCTAGCTGGTCATCACTCCAGTAATTCCCCAAACATCCAGAGTGCAATTACAGGCAGGGAATTATCCAGCTGTAAGAAGTGGATGAGTCAACTTTTTTTGGACTTTCTGCTTGTCAGTAGGTTTTGGGTTTGCCAGCCTTTTCTTCTTTTAAAAGGTTCACCAAGAATTAAGCGGAATGTTCATTCCTTGGACATGAAAATTTGGACGCTAAAAATGAAGTGTCATGCAGGTTTAGTAAAGCAGAAGAAATACTGGGGATTTTTTTTTGAGGTGGATGCTTTTTGCAGAAAGCTAATGCTGAAAACGCTGGTGTGTCTAGCAATGGATATTGTGCTCCTGCTGCTCTGTCCATCTGCTTACAATTGACTTCCAGATAGCTACTAAATGCAGCATTTTTCTGTTCTATGTCTGGGATAGAAGCTTACTTTTAAATCTCATTTTAGAGACAATTTTATCTGGAGATAAATGCACTGTATTTATAAGTGTGATGGAAATTATACCCTTTCTAGGAAGATTTATTTTAAAACTCTTGGATCTCTATTTCATGCTGAATAAAGAGAAAAATAAATCCCACTTCTATCTGTAATCCAGTAAATATCTATTTGCCCACAAACTCAAGGGGTTCTTGGGTTTTATTAAAGTAACTGTTCCATACTATATATTTCCTATTAAAAGAATTTAGCATTTCTTTAAATGCAGACTCAGGATGTCCTGAACACTTTTGACTTTTTTTTTTTTATTTTTGGCATGACTAGAAAAAACAGGAGTTTCATCTGTGGAAATCTTATTAAAAACATTCTCTAGCTTCCCTCTAAGGAAAAGTTTCTCCCAGCAGGCAGCTTTCTCCCAGGTAGTATTGTGATGCCCGAGATGCTGCATTTTCGGGGGAAATAAGGTAATAATTTTGCTAATTTCAAACCTGTGTCCCCTGAAGCTTTACAGAGTAGAAACGCCACATATGCTTTTTAAAAAGATATAGGCGGTTCCTTCCCAAGAGCTCTAAGGTTCACTTATTTGTATACTTAGAATAGTTAATGTTATCACATGGATTTGAACACCACTATGGCCACTGTAAAAACAAATACCCAATTCCCCTTCAAATTAAGGGATACTTCAGTGCTTTTGGGATTTCTGGGAGTGGCATTTCTGAACACTTAATGTGAGTGTTAGTTTTCCAATGCCCATTTGTGCCCTGATTTTGAAAATTTCTTGCCATAGCACATCTGGACATCCTTCTATTGGAGCTTACTTGGTCCAGCACAGCTTGGTGTGTGTGCAATTAGCATCAGTTTTGGTTTGCCTGGTGCAAGAGAAGGATGAGGGTTCAGGGAGACCTATTTCAAGGTAGGACACATCTAGGAGGTGAGGACATTATTTCAAAACGAGACCCATCTAGAGCATTTGAGGCTAAAATATGGCATTTGAAGCTAGGCTGGAATAACTTTCATGAAATAACAATCATTCTCTGCTAAAATCTGGCACGTAGGCTGGAGCATGGTTTCTCAGCCAGAATAGTCTAGAGAATGGTATTTAAACAAAGCTGTGCTCAGAAGCGTTTTAAGCTAAAAGTCAACATAGATCCACCTCTAGAGAGGGAGACATTCGCATCCAAGACTAAATGAAATGCAGTCTGTTAGCCCATGCTTTCCAAACGACATCCCTGCAGAGTTCAAGGTCTAACATTCTTCTGAAATTGCCATTAACTACTCATCTACACCCTTCAGTCCTGAAATATCTTCGAAAGGCTGCCTTTAAGTGCTTTGCTGGAACAGTGTCAATGCTAAACATATATACAGTTTTCAAATGCGACTACAATTCTGGGCTCAAATGTTCCTTTCCAAACCAATTTGCAACTCAATTAGGTTCTGTCTAATTCATATTTAAGCTTAGTTTGCAGAGGGAAAAAACAGTTAAAAATTATTGGGACTTGTCTAATTAATATATTATTTTGGAGTACTAATGGGAAATAATGAGAGAACTGGTCATAGAAGGATTAATTTAAAAAATATTTAATCATTTTTGGGCTCTCTTTATACTTTTTTATGCTGTGACTTGCAAGAGATCATATCTATAGCTTTTTCTATGCTAAGTGATTTATTTCAATATTTCTGTCACCTTTAATGCCAAGCTCCAAGGAGGCAGATATTGCAGATGGCCAAGCCATACCGTACTCCTCCACTTCTGCTCATGGCTGTGCCCTTGGGTTTGCACACAAAGCTGTCAGGTTTGAATAATGAAAAATCTAGAAGTTCCCTCCATTCTTAAAAAAAAAATAAAATCTATGTATATGTACATATAGATAAACATAAGGACACACTCATATGTATGAGAGAGAGAACCAACTGAAAGATAATTAAGCCAGACCCATTTACACTTTGGTAACTAATGCAGATCTACTGTAAGGAGGTCAAATATGCTGTTACAGGATTTAAACTGGCATCTGCTGTGGCTAGGCTGCTCAGAGCTTGGTTTCAGGATTTCTCAAGCATAGCTCCCATTCACCTAAACCATAGTCTTGTGGGAATGAGGACTTAGTGAGGACCACAACACTGAGCTCTTCTGTGGCTCCTTGGTGGTAACCTCCAAACCTCTTGGAGGAAGAATTACCCACCTGCTTACTCTTCAAAGTAGCATGAGTTTAAGGAAACCTCACAATTATTTCAAAAGAAAATGGAGCTCATAAATTACACTGATTAAACCAGCCTGCAAGTTCTCCCATTTTATGTTTTGACCTTCTTTTGGTTATTACGTTTTTCATCAACAGGTTTGCAGTAGGAGCACGCTGGATTTATGCATTTGTCTTTGTAAGCATCCCTTGGACTAGGAGCTGGAAATTTACATCCTCGTCCTTCCGAGGTGGTGCAATTTCTTGAGGCCATTTTTCTTGACTTTCATGGCTTTTGACACCTTCACAAATCAAAGTGGAAATGACAGAGCACTGCATTTTGGTGTGCAATATGTCTTACATCTTCATAGAGGCTTTCGCAGGGAAAAAAAATGCTTAAAAAAGCATTTGGGACTAGTACCAGCAGAGCAAAGAGGGGTTGTTGTTCCAACTAAGAAGTGTTTAAGTGTGTTGAAAGGATTTTTTTGTCTGTGAGGATGAAACCGTGTTGATTTTAAAATTTCTCTTTCAGAAATCATTTGCTAATCTCCCAGTGGCTTTCACCAACGAGCTTGACTGGCCCCAGTTCTCAGAGATCACTGGATTTCTTAACTCCACCATTGGGTAAGCCAACTGGAGGGGGGCCAAGTCGTAGCAAGTCTCAAGGTCCCTCAAAGCACAGCAAGGAAAATAAAAGTGATTGAAAGGAAAGATAAAAATGCCAGTCAGATCTGCTTCTGCTCTTTCTAAAATTTNACGGGAAGGAAAGTAAAGTCCACACACAAAAAAGAACCCCAAACCATCTTGAAATGCTTACAGTTTTAACTGTGAAAAAGAAAAATCAAAATTTGGTTAATCTTTAAGAGGCCCTTGACTCCTGCCAGAATTGAAAGATACAGTCATCAACAGTGCCTCGTCTGGCCTGAGTTTCAGATAATCTTCATTTTATATGTCTAAGATAGGTCAGGAACACAGTGAAATGCCAAGACAAGCATGAATCAAGCGTAAAGAAGCTCTCTACCAACAGAATAAAAAAGTTGGCAGGATATATTCTTTTCCAGGAAAAATATCTGTTGCACCATACACTTGTACTTTGTGCTCCCCTTTTTCTCCCTGTGCAAAAAACAGGATTCCAGCCCCGGCTACATTCGCAGGGTGTATGCCTTAATGTGGCATACTACTTGACAAGGCAACAGAGAAGATCTATGTAGCCTCCTCTTTCAGAGTCGGCAGCAAAACTGGCCTTTAAAAATCCATTACAATGTCCAGCTACTGAATACACAGTATTCAACTAGGCTCCAAAGAATCTGAAGTTCACAAGGGATCAANTAAAACTTTAAAAAATTTTTAACTATATGAACAATGCACCATACTCTTCTAGCTCATCTTCCTGAAATCCAGGGTAGGTTTCAGAGCTGGTCAAATTGTAATTTAGAAGGAGAAAAAAATGAGGAAATAAAAACCAAACTCGTGTTTTTCAAAATTCTGGAAGAAGGGGAGCATTGCTGAAACTAACAAAAAACTGAGCTTTTCCTTTTTTTTTTTCTCTT